>JAKSZP010006624.1:0-254986 GCA_022478985.1 Massospora cicadina | reverse complement strand
CACAGCTTTGCAACAGTACCAGGCTTTCAGTGTTAAAGATGATGAAAAATATCATTGAAGCTACAACATTAAATGGAAAATTTAAAGGAGAAGATGTACTGTTGCCACGCATCCCAATGATTCCAACATATATGCCATTTGAATTCAGACGTTTTCAGTTTCCAGTGCGACTCACATTTGCAATGACCATCAACAAAGCACAGGGACAATTGCTACAAGTGTGTGGACTAAATCTGAAAAATCCATGCTTCTCACATGGACAGCTGTATGTGGCCTGCTCACTCGTTGGAAAACATTCTGATTTACTCATGTATGCACCATATGGAAAAACAAAAAACATTTTGTATCCAAAAGCGCTTCAATAACAAAATTAAAACACAAACACTTTCTATCTTTGAGTGGCATTGCAATGCATGTCAGGTACTCATACTAATAGTATCACGTTAATTTGAAAACCATGCAAACAAAGTTGTGGGCAACAGCTATTTATTTATAAGAAACCTACTTTAAATGAACTTTATTAAACTAACATTTTCATTATGTACAACATGAAACTCCATTGCAAAGCATGGGTATTCTGCTAGTTTATTATAAAATATTGTATATATAGTAGTGTATTATAGTATTCTTTAAAATAGTCCAAACACATTTGTGGTGATTTTGAACAATTGGGACAATAGGGTATAATTTTAATCTTTTTTCTCGCTTCCTAACATTTGACAATTTGTCAAGTCCCATTTGGACCGCGTGAGAAACTCAACTGAATCACGCTGGGTGATGAATGTGTTAATGAAACATCAGAGTCACTTTTAGTGTATTGGATTGAAATGTAAAGACATTAATGCATACCAAATTTTATTTTAATAAAACAGACAATGTATGGGAGTTATCTTCACTCTTTATATCCATTGGTTTGAGGATAGCAGCGGTAGAGATGCTCACACTGTCAGCGTCATTCATTGAGCATACCATGCCAACTTTGCAACGCTTCAGAAACAGTCTTGCTCGCTTGGTACCAGAAATTGGGGTACCTGTGTATGGCCCATATCCTCTTTCCAATGATATGAATAATTTATATTTTTAGCTGGCTTTAGTGTGGGCTGAGGCCAACATTGAATTTCTAAAGTTTTTTATAAGCAAATTAAGTTTTTATTTTACATGCTTACTTTGAGGTTTAATTTTACATGTTTACTTTGAGTTTTAATTTTACATGCTTAGTTTAAGTTTTTTACTTGCTTTTACTTACCATACCAACTTATTCATCCTGAAATCTTGCATCCTTTATTTAACACATTTCCTGAAATACCCTATTGATTAAAATTTGATGGTTATTAAGGTTGGATAAAGATTAATATTCCACTATATTTTTTATTTTCATAGTAAATAGTAAGTTATATAAGTAAAAAGTAAATTCAATATATTTTAATGGTAATTGGTATATTGTTATGGCTGGGAAGTTTTCTATCCATTTGTTTTAATAGCTAAAATGGTGTTTCCAAGCAGTTGTCAGTCATTTGGCTAATTAATAAATTAATTGTATTAGTAAGTAGTAAGTGATTAGTTAATTTTATAGTTAAATGGTTATGCCAAGAAGTTGATGGTTTTAGGTTGATTCAATAGGTCCAATTTGTTTATGGGTATACTTCAATATCAAAATCCTGAATAAATTTCAACCAACTTTATCACAAATATTTAATGCAACAAAGAAACAACCATAAGCAATTTTTTATATTATGATGAAAAAAATAAGATTTATTATCATTTTACATGCTTTTTAAGTTTTCACATGTATCTTTTATAGTGATGGCTCAAGAATCCTAGGTTGATCATGACAGAAGGCTCAGGTGGAACCTCATATGTCTTGTTTTTCAGGTGGCACAGTCAGCATGGGCAGATGTAAGTGGTAGGATATTCAGGCTGAATTTTAGAGTAGGCATTTTAGGGATGGAATCCCATTAAAACAAACAGGTAAAAATAGATGCAGAGTATTTTTGATAGTTTATTTGAAATTGAGGGCAGGCCTATATACCTGATTAATGAAAAATTTGTAAAGAGGCTTTAAAGGGTCTCAAAGGGAAACCAGATTAACATGTATAACTGGCAGTAAAGCTAAGATAAGGGAGGGTATATCTGCTGATGGATTGGCAATCCCAGTGGTAGCATGACACACCCTTATCCATTTCATGCTGATTTTCCTAGAGTTGGTGTAAGGAGTCTCAGATAGTTAAGACCAATTACTCCATGTCAGATAATTACAAGTTTAAAACTTGTAATAAGAGTCTTATGTTCAAAATAAGGACAAAATTGGCCAAAAGACCCTGGCCAATTCTCAGTGGAATCCCTTGAATTGAGGCAATACTTTTATTAATGTTTCTCAGCCAAATAGCATGTGTTTAGGTAGTCAGATTTCACTGACCAAGTGGCAGAATCAGGGGATTCCATCTAAGGTTCCTCCACATTCCATAAACAATTTAGCTAAACCACCTACACAAAGACCACCCCCTTTTATAGCCTCAGAGGAGGTCGCACCAGGTGTAAGAAATTTCCCTTACAATAATTAAATCTCATAATAGAATTCTTCTCTAATAGACTGATCCTACCTCCAACTGTCCTTTCATTTGCTATTCTGTCTAAGTGATAAGAGTCTCAAGAACTTTGATAGTATGAAACTTAATATTCCCTGTTTTTAAGCTCTTTAGATATCTCTCTCTTCTTGGCATAACTTTCCAAGAAAATTAATTTCAGTAAATTAAAAGCAAACACTTAATCACACACCAAAGTCTTGCTCCAATGTCATTGGATCCCCTGTTGACTGTCCCAGCATGGGGCAGCAGCGAAACCCCCCTCTGTTTTCTGTCTGACAGGAAAATGCACTCAGACTGGCTTGCCCAGTCAATCCAAACCCTTGGGATGATTCGTTCCTCCCAATAATCTCAATGCCCATCTCGCCTGAACCCAAGTGGTGCCCCACTGCCCCCTGGTGCTCCCCTGGAGCAACATGCATTTCAGCCTTAGGGTTAAATATGGGAAATTCTTCTCATATGATGACCAAGCCATTATCAAAATGGCTCAGGCGGTGATGATGCCAGCCTGTTTCATTGACTTCCGCCCCTATAAGGGGTACTTTGATCTTGGCTTCCGTTGTGAAGCTGATGCAGCCACTGTGGCAACAGTGCCACTAATATTCAATAATATTCCCCTTCCAACAACTTGGACCTGGCTCCCAACGAAAACCACCTTGGTGGTCCAGTTCGCGGGTTTGCCCACCCACCTCCCCCTAAAGTGCTCCACCAGGAGCTGATGGAAGGTTTGGCAGCCTATGGCTCCAACCCCATCTTACAATTTGTGGTCCCAAATGGGGCCACACGCCTCGCTGGGCCTCAGGCGTATGCCACAATCAGCCCTGAATTTACAAAAATTTCTTAGCAATTCCTCCTCGTGCAACCATCCCATCTGCCCCCAACCATCCGTTCTGGGCCCGCGTTGAGGGCGGATGGACGATTTGTCCATCCTGTTTTGAGTTAGACCACTCAAAATGTAAATGCCCATACTCAGAAACTTCCGCTGATGCTGAAAGTTTGCCCAACACCCACCAATCCGCCACCCACCCCGCGCCAACTCTGACATGGGGGTACGATCCTACCTTCCCCTCCTCCAATGCCTGATGCTGCAGCTGCACCTACAGCCACCAATCAGCACCCGCCCTTCCCCAATGCCACAAATAATTCATCCAATCAAACATTGGATTGGATCCCAGTTCAATCCCATGCATCTGCAAATGAATTGAACAAACCTCAACTGTACACTGATTCCCCAATCCCATTCAACCAAAATCCATGAGAATTATTGGATGAAATTGATGAATCAGGTAATTTCATTGAAGAACTGATGCTGCAACTTGAGCAGCTCTGTAATGCAGAATGGGATGCAAAATTCCCACCTCAAAAAGATGTCCCACAACCTAACGCCAAACTGTTCTACAGCGACCACCAGCTTGCAGTAGAAGCAGCCGCTACACCAGATTGCCATTCGCTTCACAAAGCTGCCGCCAAATCTGTGGCTGCGCTCATAGGAGGAATTCCACCTCCCTTCATCCTCATAAATCTTACTCCACAAAGTAAGATAAACATGAAAACTTTACACAAAAACGTCACTGAAGCCATCCAGAACGTGGTAACAGTAGCACAGAATCTGAAAGCAAAAAACCTGAACATTGCCATGTTTTTTAAATTCTTAGACGCCCTCCTCAAAGCTGAAGACGCTTTGGGAAAATACATCGTTGGTATAATGATGGCTGGCAACTATTCAGAAGTTCCAGTCATCAAGGATATCAAACCCCATGCCACCAATGCCCCCACACCCTTACTATCTTCCTTAACACGCACCCTACTCTGGAATGAGATGGATGTGGCTGAAGATGAGTCCCCTGATCCCCCTCCCTGTCCACCATGGAGGGATAGTAGTATCCGCTGCCCACCTGGTTGGATATTTTGTTAGGTACGATTCAATTGATTCATCCATTTTGGGCGTTTTGTTTGAATCATTAATATTTTTTTATTAAAATTTATTGCGGGGAAGGCCGACCATGGGACGGACACTTCCAAATATGACTCAGATGAGACAAAACTTAGTACCAGGGGAGGCACCCCAGAGAAGCGATGCTATCTATTGTTGCCAGCGGGAACGCCACTTATGGGGAGGGGGAGGGAACGTGTGAAGGGGCCGTAGCCACTATTGAGCACGTGTGGAGGAATGGGTCTGATCTGATGAACCAGACTGGGAACCAGGAGGAGACCAGCTGTTGGCGACGCGGTGGGAGATATCCAAACATCCACGCTTGCAGGTGGTCCACCAAATGAGACCGAAATCTGTGGACAGCTTCTGGGAGGGTGGGGATGGAGCCAGCGATGGCATCCAAGACAATCGTGTGGATAGTCCACATGGCAATTGCAACCACCAGAGCACGGAGGGAGGGTGGGAGGGGGAGGCCATTGATGAAGCAAACATATCTCTTGACAGACTGAAGGGATGCGTTTGATCCTGGCCTAGCAGACGTTGGACTTCGCGCCATATCACTTTAGAGGTGGGGCACTTCTCCAGGCGGTGGAACAGCGTTCCATAATGGCCACACATGACACAGGATGAGTGTAAAGCGTTAGAGCGCTCAGCTGTATGATACACCCGCCTCAGACAGCGCCACACATGGGAGCGGACTTGAGGCTGCAACAGAGGATGGTGTGCGTATTTCCAGATAGTCTTTTGGGTCTCAGTGGAATAAGGGATGTCCATCATGTCCAGGTAGTCCACCCTGGATAGGACATGGGGTCGAATGGGGATCACGCCATCATGGATGGGTAGCCCCTGTACCTCTTGTGTGTACTGAGGAGAGGGGCGGCCTCTTCAGGTTGTATGTCCACTAATATGAATTCTCCACTCTGCGCTTCACATGGAGAGTAGGATTTGTTTGTAGTGGGTTTTCGTCCCATGAGGACCTGTGGCCGATGTGTGTGATGCGAGGTATTTCATCAGGGAGTGGGGGTTTGATAGATTGTTGAGGCCCAAGGCTCAGGAGAAGTTGGAGCGGGCTGCGCAGGACCAGTGTTGGGATGGGAGTGTAGGAGCGGTGATGGCCGCGATCCAGGTGCCCAGGATCTTGACAGCATGGGCTTTGAAGTCAAGCAGGCCCATGCCACCTTGATGATGAGGGCCAAACATGACCTCTAGCCGTACTGGTGGAGGGCGGCCTGACCAAAGCCATCCTTGCAGCAAAGCACACAGGGATTTGAAGAAGCTTGGGGAGAAGGGGATGGCGTGGGCTCCAAACCAGACTTTGGATAGGAGCATAGAGTTGGCAAGAACAACCCTGCCAGTGAGGGTAGTAGGGTGGGCTCTGAGAGAGGCGATTCGCTTCGTCACGTTGTCCAGTATACGGCACTCCATTACTGCTGACGTGTATCCGCCTGCCTCTATCCACACGCCCAGATGGCGTACCAGTCCTATGGTAGGACGTGACACAAAGGGGAGCACCAGTGGAGCGGTGTGTTTTGAGTTAGTAAGGCGTGGACGTGGGCGAGCAGATGGGCCAGGTTGAGAACTACTTGCTGGGGCCCAGCAGTTCTGAAACTGACCAAGGAGGATGATTTCGGTTTTGGAGGCGTTCAGTGCCGCGTTGCTTACCCAGGAATATTCCTGGATGAGGGCTTCAAGCGCGCATGCATCTTTGTTATTAGACACCCCCACCACGCAATCATCTGCAAATGCCATCATCTTGACTGGGGTTTGGCCTGGCACATGGACCCCAGTGAGGTGGGCATTCACATTTCGCAGTAGTGGGTCAAGGCTGAAGTTGTATAAGAGTGGGCTGAGGGGGTCCCCTTTTTGCAGGCCCCTTTGAGGGCAGACTACTTCCGTTAGGAAGCCTGGGCCACACACTGCCATTGTCGCAGATTCCGTGAGCAGCATCACCCAGTTTATGAAGCGGGGGTAGGCGGAATTGATGGAGGCAGGCCCTTAGGTATTCCCAGTTTACTCTATCATAAGCCTTTTGTTGGTCCAAGAATACAAGTGCCCCAGAGGCTGTGGACTGACACACATTAGCCACAGAGTGCACGTTATCCCAAATCAACCTTCTGGGGATGAAACCAAATTGTTCTGGGGAGATGGTGGCAGATGCTACAGTCCCTAAACGGTTAGCCATGATTTTGGTTAAAATTTTGGTGTCTGTGTTTGTTAGAGAAATGGGGTGCCAGTTGGCTAAGTCTAGCCTATCCCCTTTCTTGAAGAGTGTGACCGTAAAGTCCTCATGTCCTCCTGGTAGGAGGCGCATTTCCAACAGGCATTGGTTGAGTGAGGCTAGCAGCAATGGGGATATATATTTAAAATATTTTTTGTAGAACTCATATGGAATGCCATCTGGGCCTGGGCATTTTCAGTTTGGCGCACCGTGAATGGCTGTCCATAATTCATTTGGAGTAAATAAATTCATTATTTCTGGGTATTGGAAAATGGTGTGGATATGAGCTTGGTCGAGAAATTCCACCATTTTGGCTGGCTGAATTGGTTTGGCTCGGTATAACTTGGAGTAATATCTTTGCATTTCGATTGCCACTTTGGCCAGTGTATCCACAATGGAATTATCTGATCTTCGCACCTGTGTGCAGGCCATGCTCTGGTGTGGTGCAAAATTTTTTTTAAAGAAGTATGCGGTGCACTTGTCGCCTTTAGTGATGCATGTGGCCCTGTATTGGACACAAACCCGATGTTTGTGTTGCCTTTAGAGTGCGTTGAGGTGGGCGGCTGCCTCCACCCACTTCCAGCCCCATGCAGGGCTATATCCTGTGGCTGGAATGTTGGACTCCAAGTGGGCCAATTCTGCCAGCGCGTGCACTATAACTGCTGATGTGGCTCATGAGCGTCTGGAGGAGAGATGGCGATAGTGGCAGATGGTGTCTTATTTGAAAGTTGCCCATGTGGAAATGGGGTCCGCACAAAATGGTGCAACAAACAATTTTGCCAAAGTTGCCTCTTCCACCCACGTGGAAAATTTGGCGACGCAAGCTCAGGGGGGGCGGATTTTGCACCAATGTGGGGGCCTTTGCAACTATAACGGGTAAGTGGTATGTTATCAAGACCATTTGGTGATCAGAGAATTCCATTTTCGTTGTTTTTAGTGAAAGATGTGGGGTTGGAATTTCGCCAGTGTTAGAATAAGGTCGATGCGGGTCATGGACCTTAATTGGCCGTTGTGGACATGGGGACGCGTCATATTTTGAGCAGTGGGGCATGTCGTGGCAGCGCATCCATTTACCCAAGGGTGGCTTATAGAACGCGTAGTTCTACATGACCCTGTGGGGCATAGGGTGAGGGCAGCCACTGGTCCGTTGGTGAGGTTAGCCAACATTTTCATGTCACCAACTAGGAAAGAATTGGGGGTAGCGGGAGGGATTTGACCAATGAGAAAAATTCCTGATGCTCATGTGCACCGTTTGGGGCGTAAATGTTGACAATTGTGTGTGCAACGTCAGCCCATGAGAAGGTGACAACAAGCACTCAGCCATTTAGGAATGTTTCTGAGGATGTGAATTTGAAAAAATTGTTTTTCTGAATTAGCACCCCACAGTGCTTCGACCAAAAGGATAGGGATGGTAGGAGCATTGTTTTCCAAGCTTCCTCAGAACCTCGTGGACAGTAGGACTCCTGGATGGCCAGGATATCCACGGGTAAATTGTTTTGTAAAAAACTCAGTTTCCTAGCCCAGGATGGGGAGGCCTTGAGTCCAGTAATATTAAGCGTCCCTAGAGTGAAGGTTTCCCCCATCACACCTTAGGTGCGAGGGGTGGGCCCCGGGCCCACCAGCCTCTTCCAGATCCCCACGGGCTTTCACAGCAGCGCGGGTATTAGCAGCAACGCTATTGGGGTTTTTGTTAATTTTTGCGGAAAGAGTCACGTTGGCTTTGGCCTTCACTTTTTGTTTTCCCGACGTTGGACGAATTTTTTGCGGTGTGGATAAGTTCGGTGCACCATCAAGTGGGGCAAAAATTTTTTTTGGTTGGGATAGGTCCCAAGTCAGTTTTGACCGGAGCTTGGGTGCAGCGATTGGGTGAGATTGAATCTCCCATCAGATCCTCAGATTGAGTGGCCCACTCAGCATGGGCCTCCCAATCTGATTGGGTGATGGATTCCCGAGTTGCTTCTGCCACAAAGGTCTCCATGTCTTCCTGGCGTTGTGAGTGTGGGATGGTGGTGGTGGCCTTGGCCGCTTCCTTGGCCGCGGCCCTACAGGCCTGCTTAGCCTTCTTCTGCTCCTGCAGAGAGATGGGCTTTACCAATAGGTAGCAGCCTTGTGCTCCCCACGGGAAAGCCTCCTTGGTGCTTGCAGTTGGTTTGTAGTACGCCTCTCCACTGGCCATGGCTGCTGAGGGGTGCTCTTGGAATGTGACGCCCTCCTTGATGGGGCATGCATGTGCCTTATGGATGAACGCATCACAGTGGGTGCAAATGGGGGCGCGCTGTCCACGGTTACCCAGAATGGGTGGGTGGTATGACCTGCGATATCAATAAAGGTGGAGTGCAGGATCTGGGTTAGGTCCTTCACAATCTCCTCAGTTGGGTCAGAACTGCGATGGCTTTGCCAGTGCACAGGTGTGGCATCAGCGTGAAACGTTGCATTTTGAAAGATTGTATTTCACCATATATGGTGAGACCATCTGTCAGGTGTTGCTCCAAAATGTCACATTTTACCGTAGTAGGCAAAAAGTCAAACATGAGGAAAATTTGGTTTGATTTTGTCCATCTGGTGCATTTAGTTCCGATGACCCATTGCCCTTCGGGGAGGTTGACCACTATGTGCACCACTGCAGCCTCGTCTGCTGCTATTTTGCTTTTGAAACCTAGGTCCAGCCAAACACATGACATGGAGTGAGGTGTAACGTACACCGCGGTCAAGAAAATTTTGTGTACATCTTCACAAAATTTTTCCCATAGGGCCATATTTTGGATGTCCAGATACACACGGACTCCAAATTCCACCGACTAAAGTGGCTGGGAATGTGGCGTGTTGATGTACTGGTTGCATTGTGCTTGCCACGTGAGTATCTCCGGGGAAATTGTGACCGCCAGTTTTTTTAGATTTTTTCTATTCTGCCAGATTCTTCAGGGCGTTTTTGAACGTTAGAGGCCGCGGGCCTTCCGCCTGCTCCTCTTGCCTTGCTTGCCCAACTGCTCCCAGACATGGGCGCAGACTAATCCCCTCTATGAGATTATCAAACTAGATTTAGTCTTGAATTGAATAGGTTGCAAAAGTGTTTGCAACGAGAAAGAAAAGTATTATTATTTTTTATTATGATTTTAGTTTTAGTTTGGTAATGTCCATCCCCTGGTCAGCTTACCTTGATTAAATAAACCTAATATTCCTTAATTTGGCTATTCCTAGCCTATTATGAATTTTGTATTGATTTCCCTTCAAACCTTAATATAGTTTAAATACTAAGTGGCAAGATATTATAAGGGTTTTCTTTTAACCCTCCTCACTGCATCTAATAAATATATAAAAATCCAACTTTTTACTCTATTAATACCTTATTTTTAATATAAGTGTTCTGCAAATAATCCTCTAAATTAATTATTCTGGCAGTAAAAAGTTCTATTTCTCCTGTGGTATAATAGTTGGATTTAGGTGCAAAATGCACTAGCAAGCACAATAATAACTTAAAATTCAATATTCCTTAGTAAAATTGTGGTCCTGTATAGTTTCCTTGGCAGTTTCTAAAGTTGAGTCAGTGTAAAGAGTGTATCTATAACTCTTCAGTTCCTAGCGTGGTGCACTGAGCACAGTCCCAACGCAAGGGAACTAGTTGTCAAGGTTATAATAAAGGTAGCATAGCAGTGGGATTTGAAGCTAAGGTGATATAGGGCGAGGGTGTTTAGCATGGTTTAAGTAACAAATGATTGAGCAATCAGCAAAATTTGGCTGTGCCCCAAAGGGCAGTACTTAACTGAGTTTTGTATGGGGCTAAAGTTCATGGTTGTTCCTGGCTTGGAGGAAACCTGGGAGGCCCAGCGGTGTTCCTAAGGATGTAATAATTTTAAAAGAAATGAATTGGCTAACATGATGTGAGACCTCCTTGAAGAGGCCCACACACAGGTTCACCCAAGTCAACATATGGAAAAAATGTAAAATGACTAAGGGTTTATTGAAGGGAAGATGACAAATAAGAAAAGTTGGTCTCAAGGAAATATATTTTAGCCAACTTAAGGAAATCATCGATCAGAGAAAGTGTTACTAAGCCTTGGTGTACCAATAGGTGCACGCTTTATCCAACATGGCAACATACTTTGAAACTGACCTTACTCAGGTGATCAATTGAAGTTGCACCTGACCCAAGTTAATTAATTCATGAATTGAACATGATTTGAACCCCCGTTCACCAATTAACCATATCCAGCAATGTCATTTAATAAAAACTCGTCCATAGTAATGCAAGAGCCAAAACAAGGGGCTGGTCATTAGGCACATCACTTGTACTAACTCAGGCATAACTTGCCTGTACCCAGCGTTGGTTTAAGGTGTGCTTTAGGTCTTGAAGATCCTGCAGCTTGACCCTTTGGACCTTATTCCTCCCAACCTTGTTCTTTCTGTTGGTGCCCTCAATTAGGTCATGTAAACATGACAGTCAGCTGAAGTCATATGTCAGAATGGCTAGATAAAGTTGTGTGGATTAGTAACTTCAAATAAAAATTGGCAGGTTGAGTGTTTGGGTTGTTTCATAGAAACTTGGTAGTTATGACAAGTGGTAAGATAGTTGCAGACATCTGTATAATCATTCAATCACCAGTCAGGGGAGAATATATGTTCCCAGGTTGCTTGCTTCCCAAAGTACCCTGCATCTTTATAGACTCCCATGGCATGTTTAAACTATACATTATTTGAAACACTTGGAGGATAATATTTTTGCCTCAGTGGTATAATAATCCATCAATAACCAGAAACTGGGTGCACTTGGACTAGACTTGTTGTTCATTGTTTACTCCTTTGGGGACTTTGAATGTCTGGAGAAATTTTTGAATATGTAACAACTTAAGTTCCAAGGAAATATAACTCATGTTGGTGAACTCTTGAGCTGTGTCTTAAAGATTTGGGAAAACCAGTATATGAGCTTGGGTTTTTTTGCTTTCTTCAATTCATTGACCCTGAGCTGTTCATGTTGATCAAATTTCTAGGTAGCTTCTTCTTTCTGAAGGTGGTACCATGGTGCAGAGATTTGAGTGTAATTTAAAATGAAAAAGTTTAGGAATTGACAGTTTCTAGGAAGCTGGACATTTTATTGGCATTTTGGGAATAAAGCCTAGAGACTATAGCTTTATATTTTTTTCAGGATTAGTTGTAATCTTATTTTTCAAAGTTTGTTTAATAAAGGTAATATTGGTAACTTTAATAAAAATTCATACAGTGTGCCAGTTTTAATTCTCAAAACTTGGCAGTAGGTACAGATAGTAGATTTGGGTTTCAAAGCTTCAGCCATGCCTAGTTGGTAGTATCCAGGGAAGAAATCATCAGTGAAAAGTACTTTTAGCTCCCCCTAGGACACTGAGGGATTTGACAATTGGAGGCCACAGGTAGGCATTCTTCTCAAGCACCATGACCACTGGAAAAGTCCAGGGCAGTTCAGAGAGGCGACGTGGCCCATTGCTAATCTCTTGGTCTTATCCAAATGTTTATGAACTAAATGCAATTGATAGGGATGTTGAGTAATTAGTTCAGTGTCACCAAAATAAAAGTAATAATTTTCCCAGTTTGGTAAAGTGGCAGTGCTTCGTCATGTTCAAGCTCATCCTCATAACCTTAGGCTAATTGGGATAACTTACTGTCCTTGAGATACTGTAAATACTTAGAATCCTGAGTTTTCTGGAAAATTTTGGTACCTAGATAAGAAATAAGAAAGGTAATCAAAACTCATTTTGATTATGTTAAAATATGTTGTGAGGGGAGAGTATCCCAGTGGTAGAGTATGTACTCACTACCACTGCCTCCCAAGTTCGATCCTGGTAGATGAACTTAGGGTAGGGGACGATTATAAATATGTTGGCATTGTGCACCAATGCCCCAAATAAAGATAGAAAATAGTAAGGAGGTCCATGGAGTTCCTGGCCTATTATAAACCTCACGTGGAGAATTTCCAAGTTCTTATCCTCCTTTCCCATTTCTTTAATTCATCTTAAATCGTGTTTTATTATCCCCAGGTTGGCCCACCTCTAATAAAATTTAAACTATTTGTTTTATGATTTTAGTCCAATTTTTTCAATTAGGCGTTTGGCAATAATATTGGGAAATGGCAATTCTCATGAAGTTGATTGAAGTCATGGATTCTCATCATACTCCTCTATAGAGATTGCATAGGGTTCAAACATATATGTAAGATTCAGCATCCACTAAATCTTTGATCTCAATTATCTATAGAAATTTGGGGAAACAACTTGGTTTGGGTGCTTTTAGGGTTTTTACACTCAGTAATTCATAGCTTTTCTTTCTCATAACAATCACTTTAGTTACTACGATTCAATTTGAACAGCAAATTTGGATAATCACACACAGGAAAGATGGGCGACTTTAATAACAAAAATTATACAACATGGGCGAGCGTCGCGGCAAGTGGTGCGCTTAATGGTGCAACTAAGGGCAAGAAACGCCCTGGAGGGGGACCAGGAACCCAAGCCGTAAAAAATTGCAAACTCAGACACCATTTGAGTTTATGGTACTCACTGTAAAGCACACGCAATACATGTACATTCAATTCAACCAACCTTTGTCAAAGGTGGAACACGGGATCAGACTCTTCCTTGGGGATGAGTCACCAACCCTGTGGGAGAAAACATGTGAGGAACAGCCCTCACTTTTCCCTCACGCGGTGTACGTAGCCACCAACAACATGGGCCACAGCTGGATCAATATTGGTTTTGAAACAGCTGATGAAGCTGATGCCACAGCAAAAATCTGCGTGGAAATTTCCCTCCCCTGAGGGCAAAAAATTGTGCTCACCATGCGCACCAGATGGAACAAAGTGAAAACTTTTTTCATCTCCTTTGACTCGCTCCCCACCAACCTTCCTCATAAGGTAATCAAGGAGGAGCTCCGCAAAGGTCTTGTGGCCTACGGAGAAATCCAACAACTCAAATTACAGCAATTTCACTTAATGCCCGACCTGTGCATGGGCAAAGCTATCGCTGTAATCAACCCCTTCCCAGAAGTGGAAGAGGATTTATCCAGAATTCCCCGCACAGCAGAATTTCACTTTGCAGATGGGGGCCAGTCAGCTGCATTCCAAGTTACACTGGAACGCGCACCACCCATTTGCAACCACTGTGGCTCACTGGGCCACAAGGAACATGCATGCCGCTGTGAAAGAGGGCTTAATGGAAAATGATTTTTGTAAAGAAGCTATGGACAAAGATAATGAAAACTTCGCCAAAATGACTGATGGCCACCACCCATTCCGCTGGGGTGAAGATGGACTATACTTCATCGTGGACCCAGTTACAAGTAAACAGCGTAAAGCAGCACAAAAAGCCCACAAGAGAGCAGCGGCTGAAGCGGCGGCATATGCGGAATCCGCCATTGACCACAGACAAATTCAGGAAGATATTTTAGATATTCACCGAAACAACCAATCAGAACAATATGTCCAGGTCGAAAATTTTTACAGTAACCAGACTGAGCCACAAAGCGTCATCAGTCATGCACATACTGAGGAACAATGAAACCACAATTAGGTGAAAATGCGGTGCACAATGCAACAAAGTTGAACCTCAAAAATATAAAATCCAATCAACAACCTGCATCAAATCAACATGAGACCTGTGCAGGAAAAGTTGATGCAACTGCAAAAAACCCGCAATTCCTTGAATCATTGGGTCAGATCAGAGGAACCAACAATGGCAGTGAAAGAGTTGGAGTACAGATGCAGAGCATGGCCAAAATGAGCCACGGTAGGATAGGGCCAGAGGGCCCTCCCAACTGCTCCTGAGGCGCCGCGGGCACCTCAGTGTCAATAGGGACATTAAACATTGTGGGAGCCAGGGCTCATATGTCCCAAGCCAAAAAGCGGGCATTCCTGCGAAAACCTCTTGTAGACATCTTGGCCATCCAAGAAACCCACTGCCTACAAGGGGAAGAAGAATCCTGGTCAACCAGGGTCGCACCATCACAATCAGTATGGACGTCTCACTGTGGGGTGATAGTCCTAAAACAACAAAAAATTCGAAATTACAAATTCATCATCACACTTGCACGGTCGAGTCCTGGTAGCAACAATCACATGCCAAGATGAAATAATATCGTTAGCATGTATCTATGCACCGTGCACTGCAACTGAGAGAAAATTTTTTTGAAAAAATTTCTACTCTCACCCTCCCCCAGATATCATCATGTTAGGCGATTTCAACTGCTAGATAACCCTAATACAGATCGATGGCCTAATCCCAGGGGATACCCACCTGGACACATTGAATATCGCACAATGAAGGCATCTCTTGGCTTACAGGATGCTCTTCCCCCCAATTCACCAATCCTTCCCCACATGACAAGACCCAAAATACGCGAGGGACTGCTCATATTGATGAGTCGTGTTGACCACATCCTCATCCCACAATCCCACCACTCAAGAATCTCCAAATTTACAACAAAAAAGATCAATTTTTCTGATCACCCGTTAGTTATGATGCAGTTAGCACCAACCCAATCCCACACACATGTGTCGCCTTGGAGAAAGCTTCATCCAGAAAATATAAAATTGCCTGAGATATCTGACTGGGTTGAAAACAAGGCTACAAACCCAAAATTCACAGCTCCATTCACTTTGGATCCCATCAGAACATGGGAAAATTTCAAGAAAGATTTAATCAACAAAACCCAACATATTGCATCATGCAATTACACTGCGGACACAGCCACAATCAAGTGTACCCTGGCAGAACTAGACCACCTGGAAATAAATACTCCAAGATCTGGCTATAGCCCTAATTGGGGACGCAAATGGGCAGAAATTTCAGCCTGACTTAACAATCTCATCTTCGAACACCAACACAGAATCAAAGTATCAAACAAAGGTAAGTTCATAAAGGAAGGCAAAACTTGTTTGACATACTTTTCCACCAATTCCACTCCCGTGGAAACCAGCCCACGTGCACACAGGTCTGCAAGACCAACAGCACCGTGGCAACTGACCCTGAGGAGGTCAAGGCGGAAGTACACCGCTATTACACCGAATTATATTGCAATATGCCAACAGATCCACAAAAAATTAAAGGATTTATTCAAACTGCCAAGATACAAAGTACACCACCAAATTACAATATACTATCCCTTATTACACGGGAGGAGCTTTGGGAAACAATTCGCGGTGCACCACGTAGGAAATGCCCAGGGCCTGATGGTATACCCTACGAAATTTTTAAAAAATAATTCAACAAATCGCCCCCCTCCTATTGGCGTCAATGAACCAGAGTTTGTTGGAAACACGCCTATTACCAAGAGGCCATAAATCCTACGTTATAACCTTGTATAAAAAGGGTGACAAGTTGGACCTGGCCAACTGGCGCCCAATTGCACTCTCCAACACTGCCACAAAAATTCTAACAAAAATTCTAGCAGCTAGATTAGGCGCAATTGCATCTGACGTCCTATCACCCAACCAGTTTAGTTTATACCAGGGCGTTCAATCTGGAACAACATACACCCTGTTGCAAACATCTGTTAATCCAAAGCAACTGGTGCCCTGGTCTTCTTGGATCAGGAAAAGGCGTATGACCGTGTTAGCTGGCCATACCTAAAAGAATGTCTACATGCCTTCAAACTCCCACCAAGATTCATAAAATGGGCGATGCTCCTAACAGAATCTGCAACCATGGCTGTATGTGGCCCTGGATTCCTAACAAACAATATCAAACCACACAGAGGGCTCAAACAAGGGGATCCCCTCAGCCCACTGCTATACAATTTCAGCTTTGACCTGCTCCCCCGATAACTGACTCACGTCTCATGGGGATAACCGCACAAGGACAACCAACAGTCAAGATACTGGCCTTTGCAGATGACTGCGTAGCAGGTATAGCAAACAATGAAGATTCCCAACAGCTGGAACACACTCTAGAGGAATACTCTAAGGTGAGCAATGCATCGCTCAACAAAAGGAAGACAGAAATCATCCTATTAGGCAAATACACAAACAATTGGGCCACAACATCAGAACCTCACACCAACACTCGAAGAAAAACCCAATTATTTTACCCTTTTCAACACCTCCCACCACCACTCCTGTCTGACACCTTGGAATCTGGCTAGAATCAGGGGGATATGCTAATGAGACAATGGAAAGTAACCTGTTACAACGGGTATCCAAACGCGTAGCCTCCCTCAAGGGGAGAACCCCAGGACTAACAGGACGAGTTACAGTTGCTAACTCGCTCATCCTCCCAATACTGTGGTACCAGGCCCACGCAATCGCCTTCTCACCTACCTTTGTAACCTCAATTCGCGCGCTTATCCAGGGCTGGCTGTGGCCTGGCTCTCACCCTCCTATACGGATGGAAACACTATTTGGTCCACGCTCAAGCGGAGGCATGGGACTAATAGATTTTGAGAGCCATGCCAATCACATCCTAGGTACCTGGATAAAGGAAATCCTTGCTCCAAAACTCCCGCAACAACATTGGTCCAGAGCAGCAAGGACTAATTTTGCACAGGCGCTCAAATTAACCAACCCACATAGTCCACCCAGACTACTTTCATACCTTGCCAAGCACCCTACTGCAACGGGTCCGCATGGAACCTCCCCTTATTTCAAACATATCCTCCAAACTATCTGCCGTATGGGATGAACCATAGAGAACATGGGTACTATACAGGGAAGGGGACGACCCAGCCCCAATTCAAATTAAGAAACCCAGAAAACCACCCCCAGAGGGATATGCTCGCAACAACCCCAAGCTTAGCTAGTATAGAATACCTAGATATGCTGGACACGCCCTATGATTTAACCACACAGAAAGCAATGTGGAAAATGACACACCACCCACTCTTACAACCAAGGATAAGAGCAAACGCCTGGAGCTGTTTGAGAAGGACCTATAGGATGGTGGATCGCTCCAACTCCCTCCACAAAACATGTGCAGTATGTGGAGGGGAGGGATCCCTACATCACCGCCTAGAAACATGCCCCCCAACCAAAGCTATATGGCAGGAAGTCGCACGCCTGCTCTAGATTCAAAACGAACAGGAATTCTCAATATCAAAAAGTATCTTCGCGCTCCAGATCAAGTCACCAATACCATCTACCCTCCGCTCCCTAATAATACCCATTGCAATGTGGACAATACACACAATTGCATTAGATGCGTTCAAGGTCACGGTCCCAACCATTTATGTGATTATTAACAGATTCCATGTCCACTTACTAGAGCACTTCCAAGCCTAACTCTATGGATATATGAGACCAAGACAAAAAGCGCTCAAAGAATCATGGTTCCCACTCTGGTTCCTCCACACAGACCCTTTCCTTCACACCTGCTCCATAGCAGGGGAAACCCCCTCAGAGTAGTGCACCAACCCCCCATACCTGGCAGTCCCGCTGTTAACAGGGGTAACTTGAGTACCCTGGGGTGCCTAATTTTATATTTGTTAGTTATTCTCTTAGTTTCACATATATTTGGTAATGTCTGTCCCCTGGTCGGCTTACCTCAGTTAGATAAAAATACACTCAGTAATTCATCATAAAAATCCCTTTTAGGGCTTTTGGGGGTAGCAACTTGGAACTCATGTGCTTTTGGGGTTTCTGCACTCAATAATTCATGAAAATCTTCGGTGGTGCTTTGGGAGTAGTGACTTATGTTTTTGGGGCTTGTGCGCTATGTAAATCAAAAATTATCATCAAGGCTTTGGGAGTAAAAGAAAAAATCTTCCTCTTATTTGGTTTCTTTATGGTTCATCTTACAAGGCTATGTGGGATTGGTAAGCTGGTGTAGGTTCCATGGTGTAATCTTTGGAAGGATCACCACTTTGCTGCAATCGCTCAGTAATCTCATGGTTATCATGACATAAGGCTTGGATGACACCTCAAAGTTTTGTTTATCAGGTGGCACAGTCAGCATGGCAGGTGTAAGTGGTAGGATATCCAGGATGAAATTTCAGAGTAGGCGTTTCAGGGATAATTCCTATTTAAACTAACAGGAAAATATAGATGCAGAGTATTATTGATAGTTTATTTGAGATTAAGGGCAGTTTTAATACCTGATCAATGGAAATTTGTAAAGAGAAAAGGTTTTGAAGTGTCTTAAAGGGAAATTAGATGAATATTAATAACTGTCAATAAGGATAAGACAAGGGGTGGTATATCTGCTGATGGATTGGTGACCCCATTGGTAGCATGACAATGTCTTATGACTAGGGATAAGTTAAAAACTGGGGTATAAAACGATTTCATAGTATGATGAGCCTATAGTATTGTATATGGACATTGTCATGTAGTGTGCTGATGATAATAAAATGGCCTGGAACTCTAGGCGAGTGAACATTGAGAACCCAGCTAGAATAATTTAGGTATGGCTAACCATATTGTCAGATGGAAAATGAAGAAGGCAGGCATGAGGACTACCAAAGATCTCCAAAAAAGGAATTATCACCACTAAGCATTCAACAGAACTCTCTAACTCACAAATAAATTTGAGTAATTTTAAAAAATTTTATTGGAAACCAAAATAGCAGAAAAGGAAAAAAATGTAGTAACTGAAGTAACTATTGGGGACCGCTACCCTACATGTTCACTAAATAGGAAACTAAAGCTAAGTCCGCTACCATCAAAAATCTTGTAACTTGGGTTTGGCAGATTGTCATTATAAACAATTTATTATACCAACTCAGATCTGACCTTCCTGGTTGGATTGACATTGGTTTTGCTAGTGAGAATATTTAATCTGCTGGAATTACATGTGACATAATGACAATGATGTCTTCAGCAGATAGCAGGTTGCACTCATAGCCAGGCCAAATATAGCAAATCCACTTGGGTAGGAAGGATTGACCATGTTTGTACCTGTCAGGGATGGGTTCATTTAAAAAGCTGCTGGGGAAACCTGGCAGATGGGAATCCTCATGCCCAAAACTGACTTAGTCCCTTTATTTTTGGTGGAATACAACTTGACCTCCCAAGTGGAACTTGAACCTATGAATACCTCCACCTGGGGACAAGTGCCAATTGCCTTCTGCTGGTGATGGCTTCCATCCTCTACCACCTCCTGTCACAACATCTGAATTTTACCCAAAATTCTTTAATGGTTAGCAGGGGAAGATGAGGCATGATTTGCCAGGGATATGCCATTACCCATTGCTCATCCACCACATAGGCTAGATCACCTAGGGTAACGAGAGGGACAACTTATGGCTTCTTCCCCTTTTTTATTTAAAATGGGAATTTCTCCCACTCTTGCTGCAAGGGTTGTTCCCCAAAACTTACGGCCATTTTGTAAGCTTAGTATATAATCAAACCAATCAAATCAACTAAATAAAATAGATTAAATTAAGTATAGTAGATAGTCATTAGTAAGTTTAGTATATAATTGAATAAATTAAACCAACTTAAAAATAGATTAAATCAAGTATTATAAATAGAATTATCAATTTTAGTATAATATTAGACCAATTAAAATTCAGCTAAATAAATAAATTTGATTATTGTGGTAGATGGTCATCATAATATCTTTTTTGCTTTGATAACAAAAAAAGCCAAATTTTAAAATTTAAAAAAATACAAAAAAGACCACTCATTCAAGCCAAACCTTACTGATGTTGATGTCATTGATGACTGCTGCCCCAGATGGGGGTGGTGGTGCGCTTCCATCTGGCATCTTTTGGCCATCGCCAAAGTGCACCCAGGCTGGCTCTTCTAGCCCCCTAATGCTACTGGGTGTTATGTTTTCCCTCTGGACTTGGCCATCATCTAGCAAGTTCCCAGGCTGTGCTCTGGAGCCCTTTGGTGCTCCCATGGAGCAATTTTCATTTCAGCCTCTGGGTCAAATATGAGAAACTTTTCCCATATGCAAGCACTTCTATCATTGAGATGGCCACAGCGGTGTTTGAACCTGTCAGCTTCATTGATTTACACCCCTTTAATGGGTATTTTGGCCTCAGTTTCCATTCCAAGGCTGATGCAAATGCAGCATCTAAGTGCAATTAGTTTATAAAAAATTCCCCTCTCAACCATTTGAACCTGGCTCCTGGATGAGGCCACTTTGGTGGTCCAGTTCACTGGGTTGCCTTCCCACCTTTCCCCTGAATGTTTCTGCCACAAGCTCATGGAGGGTTTGGCCATTTACAGCGCAGACCCCATGTTGCAATTCATGGTTCTGAATGGATCAGATCATTTGGCAGGGCCACATGCCTTTGTGATGATCAGCTATTTCATCATAACTCTTACCTTGTGATTCCCCCTCATGTGGTGATCAGATCCACCCCTGATCACCCATTCTGGGCGCACATCAAGAATGGCTGCATCATTTGACCCTTGTGCTTTGAGCTTAATCACTTGAACCGCAAGTGCCCTACAGCTTCCACCTCCGCCGCTTTTACTGATCCTCCCTCTGGCGTTGGGTAATTGGCCAGTTTGGCTCAATTTTTTGAATGAGGCTCAATCCTCCCATCTCCAACCTCAGAAAATTCTGGCGCCTCTTCCAAGGTTGCAGACAATCAATTTTTTTAAAAAATAAAAAATCTAACGATTCAACTGGATTACAGAATCCTGAGTTGATGGCTGACTCAATTTCAGCTGAGCTGCCATGGTCAACAGCACATGGCCAATCAGCTTCTGCCACTGCCCCAATTCTGGTGGCTGGCCCAGTGCTGGCTGAATACAATCAATTTGAGGCTCTTGAATGGATTGATGATGACAAATGGCTGTATAATGTCAAACCAATTTCCACTTTGGGGGAATTTATTGTTGATTTATAAATTGTGGCCCCATCATTTTCACCCTTGAAACAGTTTTCCAATATAAAAATATTAATAAAATGGCAGTTGATGGTGCAGCTGCCTGTCAGGCAGACAGCAAGCTAAAATTAGATTGTCCTGCCAGCCCAGGTGCTGGAGCACCTGAATGGCAAACCAGAATGTCAAAGGCACTGCTGCTGGTATGATGGATATGAGACTAGAAAGGCGTTTCACCAATAACTGCCAGTGAGCCAGAATCTCATACAGGCACATAATAAAATACTAGATGAATATGGCTGTTAACCCTGAGGGGTGTGTGAGTGTTGGTGGAAAAGGCAGTTTATTTTTTAATATAGAAAAAATTTAGGGAAAGGTTTTTAATGGAAAATAAAGGAAGAAAATCGACCAACAATTTTCTCAGTGCAATGCAACTGATTAAACAGCGGTTGATTGATGTGGGGACATGCAGGGATTGGGTCCCTCAAGTTCAACCTAACCGGGTGAAGTATTTGGGGATGTGGGCAGATAATCTCAATAAGGAACTGGCATCAAAGGATTCAGCGGTAGGCTGAGTCACTGTAGGTTTGACCTCAAATGCCCAAACCAAGGATTGACTGCATTTCTGATGGTTGGCGCAATGGCGTCTGGCCCAAAGAGCAGCTGGTCACCCAGGGCCACCCCACGTAGGGGCAGTCCCAATTGGTTGGGAATGGGTTTGGGATGCCCAACCCTCCTGTGCCCAGTCGCTGATCCATTCATTTGGTCACAAGGCGTTGCGTCAGCCACAACTCCTGATTTTCTGGAAGGGAGCTTTGAACTATTGTCAATGGTGTCTGATGCTACTACCTGCATGTTAGGGATCATCCCTGACGATTTTGAGAAGGGGTTAATTTTGATGATCGCACTGCTGGGCAAATCAAAACTGTCAGAAATTCCAGCTGATAACTCAATTTCCATCCCTCTTTGTCTATGCGGATTCTGATTGTCAGGCTTAATTTACATTGGTTTTGAAGTGATCAACTTTAATTCAGTGATCTAAGCTTAGATTTCCATAATCTGTCTAACAAGTTTGGCCATGGTGAGCGAAGGTACTGGGGGAGGGGTCCAGAGAGGGAATGTAAGGAGAGTGTCTATAACTCTCCTGTTCCCAGCATGGCAGGTCACAGTGCACAAAGCCAACGCCAGGGAACTAGCTGTTAGTGCTAAAATAATTAGAGCCCAGCAGAGGGTGCTGGAGCAATAACTATTTAGGCATAGAAGTGTGAGTTTTACAATAAAAACCCCATCAAAAGTGACGCGGTGCACATAGCAAAAGGGCTAAGAGGCCCAGGTTGAAAAGAACCTGGGTGAACAAATGGTGCATGAAGTGATAGCTGAAAGGTATTTACTATGGCAAGGTTAACAGAGCGTGAGACCTCCTCGAAGAGGTTCATGCACAGGAGCGTTTGGAATATCATAAAATTTAAAATAAACGTAAACGGGAAAAGGTTTATTCATGAAATTGACCAACAAGGAATGTTGGTTGAGGGAAAACATATTCAAGATCAGATGGGGAATACAGGATGTGCTGCAGGGGGCCCAAGCACTGAATAACCAATAGGGAAATGCTGCCATCTGAATTGGTGGAATAAGCTGAAACTGACTTCACTTGAGTGATCAATTGAAGTTGGATTAGACCCAAACGAGTTGTTTCATAAATGGAACAGGTTTCTAAACCTCGTTCCTCAACAAACCAAATTGAATTATCCACATTCATTCATATAGTAAACTGTCCGTTTTAATGCCTGGACCAATGTAATGGGCTGGGCACCTGGCACCCCACTAGTACCAACCTGGGCATATTTTGCCCATACCCAGCATCGGTCTAGAGTTTGCCTCAGGTCAGGGAGGGCCTGGAGCTTCACCTTCTGGGCCTCCTGGCGCCCAGCCTTATCTTTGGGGTTGGTCCCCACTATGATGTCATGTGCACATGACATTACCCTCTCCTCCCAATGGGGCTCAACCCCACCTCCAGGGGCTTGCGCAAGGGAAAAGTTCTTGTGGGCAGGGGCCAACTTCATGGCAGCAATGGTCAGTTTAGGTTGGGATCCAGCAGCCTGGGGGAAATGCTTGTGGAAGGCCTCAATCAGATCTTGGGCATGCACACAGTCGTGCGCTGGAACCCAACTGTTCTCTGAAGTGTCAAAGCCCTTCCAGGATACCAGGTACTTGAGTCTTCCTTTAACACGGCGGGAGGCAACTATTTCTTCTACATCCCACTCTGGCGCCCCATCCACGAGATAGGCCTCAGGAGTCTTTGGTGAGGGCCCTTGAACAACTTCAGTTTGCTCTCATAAAAACACAGAGAAGATCTGGAATGAGGGGGAGTGATTTAGCTGATATGAGGCATGGCTTGTAACAATTGCAATCGCATATGAATCCCATAAGGTTGGGAATTATGAGATTCATATGTGTCAATAGTTGTAATTCTGTTATTCTGAGTAGAACTTCCCTATTCAGGCCAATAATGGAATAAATTTAAATAAATCGTTTCATATGATTGGTTGTTTGTTCTGAGGTTCCCCTCCATTTCTCCGCCGAGTTGCCTGGATGCCATCAATTCTAGAGGCTTTTGCGCCCCTCATTATTCACAATTTGTTTAGCCTTTTTTGGAAGTATTTCAAAGTGAGTTCAGCCCCGGTGGGCCCTCACTTTGGAATTCTATTCCAACTTCAAGTCCACTTCTTCCAATAAAGGCCGCTTTTTGAAAAACCCGTTTTACTTAAATTAAATTTATTTGAAGTGAGTTTTTGGGGAGCAGATGGTGGTTCATCAGGAAAAGGGGTGGATGCGCCAGGATTCTTTTGGAGAGGTCTTTCCCTGGCTAGTAGGGAAGTCAGAGTGGTCCAAGGCAACAGAGGCCAGTTGACAGCACCTCATCTGGGTAACCAAAAGGTGACAGAGGCCGTAGGGATGCACCTCTGCCTGGGGTCCAAGGCAACAGAGGCCAGTGCACTGCACCTCAGCACGGTGTGCCCAGCAAGGCTATCCATTTGGACAGGACCAATCAGAGTTGGTACAGCCACATATGGGGGCAAGTGGTGTAGTGCTGGTGGCGGACTGGGCCTTGGAAGCCCAGTCCTGACATAATTCAAAAAGCCACCTTACCTTGGTTGGCTGTGCTTCCAGGCAGCCTGCAAGATGGCCACAGTCGATGTCCCAAGCATTACTGCATGCTATCGGTCCCTTTCATTGGTTTTTGGGGCCTTCCAATGAAGGGGATGGGGAGCTTGGGGGTGGGCTGGACTGCTGGTGGTTGATGGCCTATTGTGCCTGCCAGGAGACCTCCAGAGAACCAGTTGATTTGATCTGGGGGCTCTGGATATATGGTCAAAACCCCAAGCTGCTCATGAAAAAGGTCCCCTGTTGAAAAAGTTGCTGATTGCTGCACGCCTGCCTTGCCAGTTCAGGTATGAGTCCGCTGGTATTTCCTTTTTTAAGAAAAGGGTAGTGTAACAATTGCCATCACATATGAATCCCAAGAGGTTTGGAATTATGAGACACATATGTGTTGATAGTTGCAATTCCATTATTCTGAGTAGGACTTTCCTATTCAGATCAATAATGGAATAAATTTAAATAAATCATTTCATTTAATTGGTTGTTTGTTCTTAGGTTCCCCTCCATTTCTCCGCTGAGTTGCCTGGATGCCATCAATTCTGGAGGATTTTGCGCCCCTCATTACCCAAAATTCGTTTAGCCTTTTTTGGAACTATTTTAAAGCGAGTTCAGCCCTGGTGGGCCCTCACTTTGGAATTCTATTCCAACTTTGAGTCCACTTCTTCCAATAAAGGCCACTTTTTGAAAAACCCGTTTTATTTAAATTAAATAAATTTGAAGCGAGTTTTTGGGTAGCAGATAGCGGTGCATCAGGAAAAGGGGGTGGATGCTCCAGGCTCCTTTTGGAGAGGTCTTTCCCTGACTAGTAGGGAAGCCAGAGTGGCCTGAGGCGACAGAGGCCGGTTGGCCGCACCTTGGCCTGTTGACCCCATGTGTGGAAGGAGGTTTTGGGAGGGACCTCTGCCTGGGGTCCAAGGCGACAGATGCCAGTGCACTGCACCTTGGCATGGTGTGCCCGGCAAGGCCATCCATTTGGACAAGACCAATCAGAGTTGGTATGGCCACATATGGAGGCGAGTGGTGTAGGGCCAGTGGTGGACTGGGCCTTAGGAGCCCAGTCATGACATGGCCCATCTTTCTAACAACGCGGTAGGGGCCAATACTCTTTGGTCTTAACTTCTTATGTGGCTGCTTGATTGGGATGTTACGAGCATCAAGCATCATGAGATCCCCTTCCTTGTATGCAGGATCCACTCGGCGCTTCCCATCAGCGTTCTCCTTATACACCTGCATAGCCACCTCCAAGCTTGTGGAAACCCCCTGGTGGACCTTCTTGATTGTCTTGGCAAAGTCCACCACCACTTCAACCTTAGACCCACAGCTGGGCTCCATGTTAAAGGCAGAGTTAAAGCCATGGCTGGCGAAAAATGGGGAACAACTGATCGAGGAGTGCAAGGTGTTTTTTAGCTAAACTGGGCCATGAGAAAGGTGAGAAGCCCAATCTGCATAATCCGCGGAGGTGTAACACCGCAATAACTGTTCCAAGCACTGGTTCACTCATTCAGTCTGCCCATATGATTGAGGGTGATATGCAGTCGAACAGCAGGGGTGAATCTGAAGAGTCTACACAACTCTTCCCAAAAGACAGAGGTGAATTGGGGCTCCAGTCACTAATAATCTCTTGGGGAACCTCATGGAGCGCAAACATATGCGTGACAAAGAGCCTGGCCATCTCAGCCATGGTTATTGTAGTTCTGCACGGAATGAAGTGGGCAAACTTCATAAAACAGTCCACCACCACCATGATGGCATCATAACCATCAGAGACAGGTAGTTCCACAATGAAATCCACCAAGAGGGAAGTCCAGGGCCCTTCAGCTTTCTGGACTGGTACCAACAACCCCACTAAAGATTGTCAAATTGGCTTTTATTAGGTTGCAGATTAAACACTCCTTACAATACCGCCCCACCTGAGCAGGCAAGCCCTTCTAATTGTATGTGCGGCGTATCAACTCCAACGTCTTTGCTTTCCCAGGATGTCCAATGGTGAGTCCATCATGATGGTACCAGATGATTTCCAGGCGAAGTGGGCCAGCAGGAACCCATAGGTGCCCCTGAAACCACACCATCTCATCATTCACGTGGTAGCCCCTGAAGAGATCCTTTTGATTTAACTCACACTTAGCAAGTAACATAGTATATTCAGATGCTAGTGGCTGGGAAAGGACTCCCTTCCTAAACATACTACCTCCGCGTTTTCCAGAGGTGCAAGCGCTTGCCCGTTGGCCAGGGGAGTGGGTCGTTGAGGAATAAATTTGCTTGGAGGAATCATCACCTGTGTGTTGTGAACTTCTACCTCCTTGAGATTGGGCGCTAAAGCAGGGTTGCAGCTCAAAGCATCCGCCAAACCATTATTCTTGCCCTTAGTGAACTCATATGTGAATGCGAATTGAGCAAGGGTCTCATGCCAACGGGTCTGCCGTGGGGTTAAGACATAAGAAGCGCGGTAGTACAGCAAGGCACGGTGGTCTGTATGTACCTGGAAAGGTTGGGATGAGCCATGAAAGTGGTGACGCCAATAATTCAGCGCCTCCACCACTGCCAATAACTCCTTATCATAAACGGCGTAATTCAACTCTGGCAAAGGATTTTTACTAGAAAAATATCCCATCGGATGCTTTATCCCATCTTCGCCTACTTGTAACAAGGCAGGCACTGTGGCGAAGTTGGAGGCATCAGTAGACACAATGAACTCCTTTGAAGGGTCGACATGGAGAAGAACAGTTGTGGACAACAGGGTGCACTTCACTGCTTGGAAAACATCCTCCAAAATGGGGGACCACTGAAGCACCTTGGCACCACTAGCCTTGTATAGGGGAGCCGCCACCTCAGATAGATTGGTAGTGAACTTCTTGAGGAACGTACACATCCCCAAAAAGCTCCTCAATTCCTTGACCAAGGTGGGGGTAGGCAAATCACAAATAGTCTTTTCCATGTCTGGAGTTATCATGTGTCCCTGGTCAAACACGACGTTGCCCAGAAAAGTGACCTGGGACTTATAGAATTCACACTTGCTTATCTTCAGCGTAAGGCTGGCTGCCTTTAACCGCTCCACCACTTGCCAAAGGTGTACTTCATGAGACTCCTGGTCAGGGGAAAACACCAGGATGTCATCCATGTAGGCAACCGCGCAAACCCCTAACAAGTCCCCCAACGCTGCATCAATGTGGCGTTGAAAGATAGCAGGGGCGTTTTTAAGCCCAAAGGCATGACCCAAATTGGAATATTTCTTTTTTGGCATGGAAGGCGGTTAACCACTCCTGGCCCTCCTTTATCCGGATCTGATTAAACGCATTGAGGCAATCCAGCTTGGAGAAGACCTTCGCCTTATCTGCATAGCGCGCAATCTGTGAATCCAAAGGGATGGGATGGAGGTCTGGTACAGTGACGTTGTTAAGGTTCCTGTAGACCACACATGAGCGTAAAGTACCATCAGACTTCTCCACAAAGAGAAGGGGGAGCATACAGGGGAGGTATGCTGAAAAATCGCCCCTTTGGCCAACTGTTCCTTTACCCACATATCCAACTCCTCTTCCTCCTGGACAGTCAATGGGTAAATGGGGGAAGATATACACACCAGATCCACCGTGAGCTTGAAGTCACAATAAAACTCAGAGTGCTCAGGGAGTGAATTGGCAGATGCTGCATCAAAAGAGGATTCCAAACCCTCCAAACAGGAAGGTAAGGAAAATCCCACGGAGGAGGAGGTCTTCAGCAAAGGAGCAAGATAAGGAGTGGGAACATTGGGCCAATGGGGTAATGGGCCCTGGGCGTTATCCTCTGACAAGGGGAACAGACAACTGGTGACCGTTTACCAAAGACAAGGATAGAGTGTTATCTTTCAAATGAGTCTTGACGTCAAACTTTCTCCACCACTCAACCCTTAAAATAATGGGAAACAAGAGATGCTTGATAGCTTGAAAATGGTCGGACAAAAGATAGGCATCCACCTGGTAGTCCACCAACCCTATGATTCTCAGCGTAGGGGTACCTTGAGAAGCCCCACCTCTAACCAACCACCTGGTGAGTAACTCAACTCAAGGTAGTCAGCAAGGTCTTGGTCAATAAAATTAATTGAGGCACTGGTATCCACTAAAATAGTTGTGTTGAACTTCCCAAAAGAGGATGTAAGGGTAGCAGACAAGAGGAAGTATCCAGAGTGGGATTTATTCAAAGAAGAATTTGCCCCCACCTCACCTAAAATTTTTTCTGGATTTAGCAAACCATTAGGGTAGGTTTTGGAATCATAAAAGGGGAGGGATAATTGGCTACTTTTACTATTGAGGCCACATGCCCCTCCATGCCTTCTGCAGGTGCATAAACATTTTTATATTGGAAATGCAGTTCTTTTTCAACTTCCTGAGTGCTGCAAATCATGGAAGAGGTCAAAAGGGGATTTTCTGGTGTGATTCTAAACACAGAAATAGGTTCCAAATCTGAGCCATGAGAGGGCCAAAATGGTTCAGAGTTATATATCAAGGTTTCATTATAAAACGCATTTTTAAACGCTAATGACCCTATTCCTTTACCCTCAATGGAATGCTGACGTTATCCAGCCAACACCCCCAGGCCCATCTGCACCAATTCCGTCGGCATCATCTGAACATGCTGTCAAAGGAAAACTCGTTTTTTGGATTGAAAATTGATTATTTTGGTGGAAAGTCGGGGAATCACAACTATTGGACCTCGAAGCATCTGAATCCACCAGGTATGAACATGAAGGGTGAATACTTTCCAGTTGGAGGCAACCATAATAACGCTGAGTTGCTCCAACCTTCAAGAAAAAGAGGAAACAGTGGTGCAGCTAATGAAAGCTGGAGCCCACAGCCAACGGCCATTGTTTCCACTTTGGAAAAGTTCCACACAGAAAAAGTTTGTGCACATAAGAAAAAAGGGTTGGTCAACTAATGTAAGGAGAGTGTCTATAACTCTCCTGTTCCCAGCATGGCAGGGCACGGTGCACAAAGCAATGCCAGGGAACTAGATGGTAGTGCTAAATTAATTAGAGCCCAGCAGAGGGTGCTGGAGCAATAACTATTTAGGAATAGAAGTGCGAGCTTTACAATAAAAACTCCATCAAAAGTGACGCGGTGCACATAGAGAAAGGGGCTAAGCGGCCCAGGTTGAAAAGAACCTGGGTGAACAAATGGTGCACGAAGTGATAGCTGAAAGGTATTTACTATGGCAAGGTTAACAGAGCGTGAGACCTCCTCGAAGAGGTTCATGCACAGGAGCGTTTGGAATATCATAAAGTTTAAAATAAACATAAAAAGGAAAAGTTTTATTTGGGAAGTCGACCAACAAGGAATGTTGGTCATGGGAAAACATATTTAATCTTGGATGGGGGAATATGGGATTTGCTGCAGGGGGCCTAAGCACCAACTCACAAATAGGGCAACGCTGCCATTTGAATTAGTGGAATAAGCCTAAACTGACTTCACTTGAGTGATTTATTGAAGTTGGATTCGACCCAAATGGGTTATTTTGTAAATGGAACAGGTTTTGAAACCCCGTTCCTTGACAAACCAAATTGAACCATACACGTTCAATTGGTAAACTGTCTGTTTTAATGCCTGGACTGATGTAAGGAACTGGGCACCTGGAGCCCCACTAGTACCAACCTGGGCATATTTTGCCCATACCCAGCGTTGGTCTAGAGTGTGCCTCGGGTCAGGGAGGGCCTGGAGCTTCACCTTCTGGGCCTCCTGGCGCCCAGCCTTATCTTTGGGGTTGGTCCCCACTATGATGTCATGTGCACATGACAGGGAAGGCCGTTACTCAACACTCATCTACCACATGAGCGAGGTCACCATGGGTGACAAGGGGCATGGCCACCCTCTTCAGACCCTTTTTGCTTAGAAATGGGAAGAGCGACAGATCTATGCACAGGGGACATTCTCCTGGACTTAAATTACCCATTCCTTTTTCCAATGGAAGGGCAACACCGCCGGGGAACTGCACAAAAGCCATATTTTTGTGCGCCTTGGGTAGTTTGATTGCCATTACCATTGCGACTTTTTTGGGGGGATGGGGGGCGTTTGGGTGGGATTGTGAAGCGCTTCAACCAGTTACATGCTGTTAGAGCAGTCATGAGCCTCAATCCAACTGTTCTAATAAGCTGGATAGACTTTCCAGGCCACGAGATACTGAATGGACCAACAGGACTTATGGGATGCTAGGATATTTTCCACTTCAGCTTACTTTGCATTTTCAATTATTATTAGCTCAGGATCTGTGGGAACAGTACCCTTAAAAGGTGACAACTGGGAAACGTGGAATATGGGGTGCTCTTTCCAATGGGCTGGTAGTTTTACCCGGAATGCACCATTGCCCAAGTCTTTCTTCACCAAGTGGGGACCTAAACACTTACTTGCAAACTTGCGGGAGGGTACTTGCATTCTCAAATGACATTTATTGAGCTTAACATAAGAGCCCACTGTTATGTCATGACCTGTGAGTCGCTTTTGATCCACAAACCACTTGTAGTCTTCAATAGATTTGGTGAGGTGTTCCTGCACTAAGTATTGAGTAGACCTATTATGTTCAGCATGATACGTGGCAGCTTGGACCTCAGAAGGCAAGCAGAGTCTGAATGAAAAAGAAGGGTTATATCCTAACATCACTTTGTAAGGGGAAAACCCCATGGAAGCATGAGTCCCGTTATTGTAGGCGAATTGGGTGAGGGGAAGGTCGTTAGCCCAGGTGTCCTGTGCAGCTGCAGCATAACAACGCAGATACTGTTCAAGGACTTGGTTAACTCGCTCCATCTGCTCATCAGATTGGGGATGATATGTCATGGAGTGACAGGGGAGATTTTAAAATGGATAAGAGTTCACTCCAGAACTGTGCTGTTAATTGTGGACCACAGTCGCTGATGATCTCCTGCAGGAGACCAAACATTAAAAACACATGGCTTACAAAAAGACGGGCGGTTTCCTCTGATGTAATTGCAGAAGCGCAGGGAATAAAAAAGAAGAATTTAGTGAAAAATAAACCACCACCATCACAACCATAAACCTGTTAGAGCAGGGGAGTTCAATGATAAAATCCACAGACACTGATGTCCATGGACCCTCCGCCTGTTGTAAGGGGTGTAGAAGCCCATTCTGCCAGAACAGTCTGATTTAGCCTGAGCACAAGTAATGTAATCGGAGATCCAGGCCAGAACTTTAGATAAACCTGCCCAATTGTAGGTCCGCTTGATCAAGCTGATGCATTTTTTATTGCCCAGATGGCCGATTGTGGGGGGGGTCATGATGTGCATGAAATGCCTCAGATATGAAAAGAGGGGGAATCCAAATTCGTGACCTAAAATAAATGAGGCCCTCCATTAAAAAGTACAGAGAGTATTTATGATTTTGGAGGGACAATGCTCAAAACAACTTCACCTCTTTGGGGCAGGTCATTTGAATGACTAAGATCTGAGCAATGAGCGGGGCCTCAGGAGCAAGTGCAGTGAAGGAGATGACGGGGGAAACAATCGACAAAATTTGAGCAGTAGGAATCATGGTAATGAGATCCGCTTCCTCTGAATCCATGGCCGTGGGTGGGGTTGCAGCTGAGAAAATTGGGAAGTACGTTAAGTGCGCCTTTTACATAATTGTATCTGAAATTGAAACTGCACAAGTCCTGATAGGTTCAGGCTTGCCGATGCTCCAATTTTGGGGTTTTCAAAAATACAAGAGAGCTTGGTGATCCATACAAACAGTTAACTCATGCTGAGCACCCTTTAGCAGGTACTGCCGATGAGTCAATGCCCATGCTATGGCTGCCAACTCCTTATTGTAGATGGCCCAGGATTGCTCCATAGATGTAAATTTTTGGGAAAAGTAGGTGACCAGATGCTCCAAGCCCTCATGTTCTTGGAGCAGCACTGCCCCCACTGCCACCGATGAGGCATCGCACATGATGATATATAGCTTGGCAGGATCCACATGTTTCAGGATGGGAGGGGATAAAAATACTTCTTTGATTGACTCAAACGCCTGCTGGCATTCGGGTGTCCAACAAAATGGTACATTCTTGCTGGTAAGTGGGTGGAGTGGGGCCGCCAACTGGGAAAGAGCTGGGGAAAATTTTTCTAGGAAAATAATGGTTCCCAAGAAACTCCATAATTGTTTCTGGGTTTTTTTGGGTAGGCCATTCATGGATAGCGTCCAACTTATTAGGGGAATCGCGTAGCCATCCTTAAGGATAAGGTTCCCAAGAAAGGTGACTTTGTCTTTATACAACTCACATTTTGAAGGCTTGATGAACAAGTCCGCTTTGTGTAAGGCAGCCATGACCGCTTCCAAGTCAATAGAATGTTGTTCAGGAGTTGGAGAGTGAACCAGAATGTCATCAATATATGCGACCATGCAAGTGAACCAGAAACTACCCAGTACACTGTCAATCATTTGTTGAAACGTAGCGGGAGCATTCTTCAGCCCAATGGGCATTATGTGGAACTGGAAAATGCCTCTCTTTGTCAGGATCGCTGTTAATCATTCTTACCCTTCCATTACCCAAATATGGTTGAAGGCATTGATGAGATCCAGCTTAGAGAACACACATGATTTGGCGATTGCTTGGCTGATCATCTGCTCCAGAGGCAGGGGGTAGGGATCATGAACTGAAACTTTGTTTAAGTGTCTGTAATCCACATAGGGACGGAGGGAACCATTGGCTTTTTTAGTGAAGAGAGTAGGAGACGTGACTGGCGATGTCTCCTTAAACAACCAACCTTTTTTTTAACATATCATCCAACCAAGTGTTAAGTGCAACCTCCTCCTCCACTGTATGGGGATATGACAGACAGTTGATATTCACCAACTGCACCATTGTACAAAATCCCAGGTCAAATTTAGTATGAGGAGGCAGATGATCTGACTTTTTAGAGTTGAAGATACTTTGATAACATAAGAAACTTTCAGGAAAATCAGACGAAAGGCCTGCAGGAGAGACAAGGGAAGTGACGGAGCTACAGCCTTGGGTTTTCTTGAGAGTATTAACTAAGAGAAATTCTCCCTCCATTTGATCATTAGAAAACGACAACATATTTGACTCAAGTTGAATCTTCACATGTTGCTGGCACCACCATCGAACTCCTAGAATAACTGGGAACACCAAGTTTGGCATTGCTGAGAACTGATTGCAAAAGGTGAACTGATGTACTGAGAATGAAACTGGCCCGGTGAACTAGGTATGAGGTCTGGGAGGCTGAAGAAGAAACCATCACCAAAGGAACTACATTCAGGTCAAGTTCCAATTGATGGGCTAGTTCAACACTCATAAAGTTGCCCACAACTTCGGTATCCACCAAAGCCTCAAAGGAGACATGGTGGGACCTAACATTAATCTTCATGGGGAGTAAAAAGTAAGTGAAATTCTCTTTATTGGTAGTTTTGGTTGAATACAGAGATAACAAAGAGATGGTAGTGGAGCTAGGGGAGACCGTTAGGTATATAGGGGGAGTAAGCTCATCGCAAGTCAGACTATCAGAACCTACTGACATGGGCACAATAGCCGTGGCGACTATGGGGTGTGGATTGGACATTTTGAGTGGAACTAGGCTATTATGGACAGGAAAAAGTTTCTTCCCAACCTGGTTCAGCTGAAAAGAAGGGACCATTGTTATGCCAATATCTATGAGAAAGGTGAAAATGGGTAGGAATAATGGTTGGTCAATTATGTCAGGCAGACAGCAAGTTGAAATTACACTGGCCTGCCAGCCCAGGTGCTGGAGCACCTGAATGGCAAACCAGAATGCCAAAGGCACTGCTGCTGGTACAATAGATATGAGACTAGAAAGGAGTTTCGCCAATAACTTCTGGTGAGCCAGAATCTTGTACAGGCACATAATAAAATACCAGAAAAATATGGCTGTTAACCCTGAGGGGTGTGTGAGTGTTGGTGGAAAAGGCAGTCTATTTTTTTAATATAAAAACTAAATTTAGAGAAAGATTTTTAATGGAAAATAAAGGAAGAAAATTGACCAACAATTTTCTCAGTGCGATGCAACTGATTAAATAGTGGTCAATTGATACAGGGACAAGCAGGGATCGGGTCCCATAAGTTCAACCTAACCAGCAAATTATTAGGGGATGGGGCAGATAAGCTCAATAGGAACCAACATTGAAGGATTCAGCGGCAGGCTGGGTCACTGTTGGTTTAACCTTGAATGCCTGAACTGAGGTTCAACTGTGTTTCCAACAGTTAGCAAGATGGCATCTGGACCAACAAGCAGCAGGGATCCCCCAAGGCCACCCCATGTAGAGGCAGTCCCAATTTATTGAGTTAGGTTCAGGATTCCCAACCCTCCTGTGCCTGGTCGCTGAGACATTTGTTCAGTCACAAGCGTTGCATCAGCCACAACTCCCAATTTGCTGGAAGGGAGCTTCAAACTATTATCAATGGTATCCGATGCTACTACCTGCATGTTGGGGATCATCCCCAACAATTTCAAATGAGGGTTAATTTCTATAATTGCACTGCTGGCAAACCAAAACCATTGGTGATTCCAGCTGATAACTCAATCTTCATCCCTCTTTGGCTATGTGGATTCTGATTGTTAGGCTTAATTTCCATTGGTTTTGGAGAGATTTACTTTAATTTGGTGATCTCAGCACAGATTTACATAATCTGTCTAATGAGTTCAGCCATGGTGAGCGAAGGTACTGGGGAGGGGTCCAGAGAGGGAAGGCCATTACCCAACACTCATCTACCATGTGAGCGAGGTCATCCTGGGTGATGAGGAGCATGGCCACCCTCTTCAGACCCTTTTTGCTTGGAAATGGGAAGAGCGACCAATCTATGCACAGGGGATGTTCCCTTGGACTTACACTGTCCCTGCCAACACCCTACTTCACCAGCAACTCCATGGGGGTGATGGAGCCCCTTGTTGCAGGTATTTCTATCCACAATTTTTCCCATGATTTAGAGGAAGATGTAAAGTATGAAATTGAGGAGCTTGCCTTTGGTACAAGCTGCACTTGCATTGATGCAGCAGAAACTTCTCTTTTAACCCCAATTATCCCAAAACCTGCTGGTGCATCAAGTCTTTCACTTGTGTGCTGGCTCTCATCACTTTTGCTGAGCATCAACTTGCTCATTATGTTGAGGCTATGGACACCGCTGTCCTCATAAATGAAGAAAACCCACAACTATACCTCCTTATACCCCATGTCACTGATGATCCCACCCTGGTGCTGCCTGCTATGGTCTGCCAGCTAAAGCAGGTGCCAGACAAAAGTTTCCCTAAAGCTTCCTCACCTTCTGATATGGCTTCCTAGGCTGTTAGCTGAGGTACCATATTAGGATTTTTTTATTCTAATAATCTCTTTGTTTGGCCCATTTACAAATAAAGATGCATGGTGGCTCCCCCTTTTGGGTTGGGCACCACTAGTGCTAAAAAAAGGTAGATGTTCATCATTAATTTTAGTATATAATTGGGCCAATTAAATCAAAAAATAAACATTAACCTCTTATATAAACTTATTCAGCTTGTTAAACAATCCAAATAATATCAAACTGCTTATCCAAAATAATATATTAATTCTGATTACAGTCCTATATACCATTTTTTACATCTTAAATATAATTTTTTATATAAATTTCTATGAGCAAAAAAAATGAGTAAAAATACTCTGTATTGATTCTCTTTATTAAAAAATCTTTGTAATAGGTTTAGTTATTTTTTACCATTTGTTTAAGATGAACTATGGAACAAATTTACTTATATACACAATAATATTATTTATAATATGCTTTCTTGAGTCACTTTCATCTAAATGCTGACTGATTACAAATCTAATTAAATAGTTTAATCCATCCATCAGCTATTTACCTGCTGTCGCTCACAGTTTTAATTTAGGTCAATCCAACCAATCTCTTAAACAAGATGATATAGACCTTTTCATTACAGTATCAACTTTTGTGCTGATACCTGCATGTTTTGGTGGGATTTTGACGTTTCACTTTACAAATAGACAAAAAGGCTGAACAATCAATCAATCTAACTGTACATCTAAAATAATTACCAAGATGATTAACTACAGCAAAATAAAACATTTATAAAGGTAATAGTAACAAATTTAGATATGAAAGTAATTTATAGCTTTGCAAAGCTAATACTATAAAGTAAAGGGTTATATAATTAACCATTAGATTAAAGCCTTCATTTAAAAAAGAAAGGGCAGTAACTCGAAATCGTTTAACTTTCATACAAAAAAATGAAAATAATTGTTTTAGAAAAATAAATTAACAATTTAAGCAGCGCTACTCTCACTCGAGTACCTTTAAAGCGAAACAAAAGATTACCTTTAATAAAATATTTTCATGCAGTTTGTTTAGAAATCTAGTCTACACCTATGAAAAAGCCCTTTATGTTTTAAAAGGCCAGTATTGGTTAATAGCACTATAAATAGTTACTAGTGGAGTACTTTAACATTTTTACTACAATTAAGATCCATAAAATCGACAAAAGAAATGTAGCATAGGAATAGAATTAAATTGTAATCTGAGTGACGATTTATTTATTTGAGTATAGCAAAGGCTAAATTTGGCCAGAAGTGAGATGAATCTGTTGAGATGAAATTTGTGAACCGCAAATTCGATTGGAGGTATGGAGTGTTTCACAGGTGAAATGAATTCAAAGAACGGATGATGACGATTTGATACGGAATGCCTCAATTTCACTAAAATATATGCGATTTAGATTAGTTTAATCATCATATTAAATTTAGCATGATAATGTTGATTAAGGGGATTGTAATCAAGCGAGGTGAGGGTGAGGAGAGCTAAGCTTAATTTTGATTGACTTAGCGATTATTAACTCGATGCGGTTGGTATGCGTAATGAATGAGTTTATAATTAATACCTTAGTTGAGGTTAAAAGGCGGAGGCAAACGTATCGTGAGCAGTTATGAAGTGCTCTATAATATTTCTGTTGGTGAGTTTAAGCGGTGGGCAGGTCTACGAGGACAGCCAACGTCCTCAGATATGTGAACGTAACGAAGCCACGTGTCAGACACAATGTGATAACCGTAAAGTGGATGTCAAAACGAACACATGCGATCCTGACACCTTTAACTTTGTATGTATCTGTGCTGATAACTATATTCCGAATCCTGTCAATGTGACGTTTCCTGCCGCTTTAGCTACATGCCAGATCCAAGGCGTCCAGTGTGCTAAAAAATGTAGCCCAGAAGATGTTGCATGTGCACAAGCCTGTGTTAAGAAATATGTATGCAATGCTGCTGGTGATTCTAATGATACCAAATTGGCTCTGCCCACGTCCACCTCCTCTAGGCCATCATCTACTCAGCCTTCTATTTATGACTCCAATTTTGGCCTTTCCATAGTTCCAACCTCTCTCTTTGCCGTTACATTAGCCTCTATTCTCATTAATTCTGCTTAGCATAAGTTTCATATTAATATAATCAACTTGAATATAGTTGTTTTAATTTTTTACTGAGTTTGAAGCTAACTTTATCCTGTTTAGAACTATAGTATATGCTATCAAGCTCCCTATTAAAATATATTACTTTGCATACCCCTTACTTACTATAATATAAATTATAAACTTGAGCTTTATCAATTCTAATTTGAACTACTTTATCAACTTAAATCTGGGCTACTTAAAGTACTATTAGAATTTTATACTTTTAGTAGTTTAAACTATGTCAGTTTATTTTTAAGAAGATAAAAAACATATCAATTTTAGTAAAGCAGTAATATGATTATTATATAAAAACAACTTATGCTAATTGATTGATATAGTTGATTTAATTTTAACTCACCCTAGATTGTTGTGATCAAAGCCTTGCCTCGCAATGTATCATGATCATATTTAATCTTACATTTAAAATTATTATTAATAAATATTACATGGTCTAATAAAGCTTAGTTTAAAAATATATAATGATAATAATACCATATTGGCTTAAATTGTTTATTGCAGCTGTTTTTAGGCAACTTAAATGGTAAATATCTTATAAAAACCTTTTCAATTATTTTATTTGAATATCAGGAATTGTTAGGATAGCAACTTGCCAAGAGAAAACTGAAAACTGTCATGTAAATGAGGGTGTCTAAGTAACCACAATATCAGCCACAGAGTACCATTTGGTTCCATATCAGGGGAAGTTAAGGTATATGGAATGGGAGAGAAGTTTGAGGTTTAAGCAATATTATAAATTCAGAAGAGGGGTTTTTGTTGCTGTGCATACCCACCATCTTGAAAATGTGAACAAATGATGGTTCATCCACCAATATCTCTTCAACTTGGGCTAGCAAGTGAGCCCCTCTACGGGTCTCAATTTTACCATTGCAAAATAAGTGAAGTTTATTTATAACTTTAAAAATTAAGATTTTTTTGGATAAGGGGCTTTTAATATAGAGTAATGAGATAAAAATAGCCCAACACCCTACCATTAGCAGGATCCTGGGTTTCATTGTTGGGTAGGGAAGGGGGTGGGCTTAGATCAAGTTTGATAGTATGAAAATTAGCTCTATTTTCAAATGCCATGATTTCAGGTTTTGGATGCTGGATTCTGATTCTATAATGAATGGATTCTTTGGGTTGATTAATCTTCTATAATACCAACATTGGCCAAGATTCTTGAACTATTTTTCAACTATTTTTGATAATTTTTTAGCAACTAAATATGATTTGACAATCTCAGAATTTGATGACAGGATTGATCCCCATTTCTGACCTTTCCTACTAACTTCTTTATCTTTTTAAATTCAATTGATAAGTTATATTCACCTGGGGTTGCCCCAGGGGTTAAAATTTTCCATTTAGGGTGGCCCTTAGCTGAGCCACCTGTTTGGGGAAGATTGTGCCTGACATACTGAGTTCACTTTATCTCTCAAACCTAAACAAAGATGGCTGATATTATGCACATAGCAAACTGAAGATTCATAGATTATAATGGACTTGGCTATGGGAGTAGGTTGAGGGGTTGAACATGGTAGTGTAGAGGGACAACAACTACCCGTCTCTCATCTAAGGTTACCCTAGGTTAATGATCTGGGTAAGGGGATGAGCCTTAGGGTTTGAAGCCTTTTTATCCTAAAGGGATGCATGTGTAAGTTCTGGGGAGAAACCCTATGCTTAGACAGGAAGGAGTTAACACCCAGAACCAAGAAATGACCCAAGAAGGCTACTGTCCCCTTCACCAACAAGAGTAATTTAGTTCATGCAGTTGATGAGCTGTAGGTCATAGCCTACCACTGAAGGTATCTTCTCTCTTAATCCTTCCTACCACCAATGTAAGTCTGGATACACAACCCTTGGGTTAGACCATGGGAAGTTTCAAACAGAAAAAATAAGGGACCTAATACACCTGTGGAGCCCTTGGTTTAACTGGGGTCTTAACCATGTTATTAAAGAACATTGGTTAACTGCTTTAGCCCCAAAGAATCCCCCTACAGTACCCCCCTTTTCTACTTCTTTTCTTGTGAATAAGATCAAGGGAGTTTGTAGGGTGGTAGGCCTGACCAGAGGCCACCAGCAGTGCACCACCATCACTTGAACTCCACCCTGACATCCACTATTTCCTTAAAGATAGGAAAATTTGACCCCAAAACTCTGAAACTGTAACAAGGTCAGAAAAACCAGTCTGGGACTTAAAACATAAGATTTTGGGTTCCAGGGCATCAATCCAAGTCAAAAATTAATTCAAAAACTTTTACTTTCAATTTAAATCAATTGTCAAAATCAAAATCAATGAAAATTAATTCTGCCATCTCTCTTATTAGAGCATATTCACTCAAGTTTGGATCAGTGAGAGTACTTCTGCCATGGATCAGGAATTAAGTTGCCAGAGCTTCTAAGACCTTATATGTAATCTAGCTGGCAACCCCTCAAGTCCAGGCTGTTCTTTCATGAGCATGTCAGTTACCCCAGTTCAAGATATCCCCAAATCCCTTTCCACACCATCCAGTATAAAAGACAACTGCTTTAAGAAGGAACATTTGTCAGTGCACTCTTTTATTAAGTTTAAATAAAGTTGCTCTTTTTTTAAATTCTACCTACAGACTTTACCTTTCTTTTCAATATTCTCTCATCTAACCCAACTAAAAATTCCACAATCTGCATTCTGGGGCCAATGATCATCGAGTGGGTACTCCAATCCATCAATACATAAGCTCACTGGATGCTGATAAAGATCATTAGAAGCTACACTCCTGACATGATTCACCAATCTGCCACTCCAAAAGAGCTCTCTGATCTTCCAAATTTAGACTGCCAACCTACCACTGGTTCAGTGTGACCTTGACAAACAACAGTTTTGCCATCCCTCACTTAAGATAGTCATCACATTTGGACTAATTCATCTCACTGACAAGGGTGGATTGGTGTGATCCAGGTGAACTGAGTCCTCATCTACTTCCAATCTCATTCCCTGTTTGTAGGTGAGGAATGCCCATCCTTGCAACTTCACAATGAAGCCCAGTGACTGTATTAATTTAGGTTTCACTTGGTGGATAATCTGTCCTGAGCTATTTTGCTAATTTGATCTGCCATTCCAACAATGTTACTAACTTCATGTGATAGTGTGAAACACCCCTATGAGTGCAAGATGATTCTCAAGCTTACTTGATATTTTTAGTTGAGCTAAATTGATTTTATTCACAAACCTAATCAGCATTTTTGTAAAGCAGAAATTTTTGATAATCTTAAGGATGCTTAACTTATATAAAACTGAACCTGCAATTATGGGACTAAAACAAAAGCCAGCAACTGCAAACCCAAGATGAATAATCATCCTCCCTTCATCTCCCACCCTAAGGATTGCCCCAGCAGGACCCGCGGTTGCCCCATTGCAGCCATATGGTCTGCTATGGGACTTTAGTATGTTATTTAACTTTTATTTCCCTCATAATGTCATGGAGCGTGCTAATAAAATATTTAGACTGGCCTTGAACTATGGGTGAATTACCATCCACAACCCAAGTCAGAATGCTGTGTGAATTGCCATCCAAATTGACATGTGAAATATAATAAAACTGACCATGAGGACCAGCCAGGAGGTGCTAAGATTGGGATTATCACCCATTTTATTTTCAACTAAAATAATTTAAATACTGTGTATTTGATTCTCTGAGAATTTTATTGAATTTAAAGGGATGTAAAGTAAGAAAATGGAGTGACAGCAGTACCTGTTAGGGATTTATGCTTATAAGCTCACTAAGAAAAATTAAGATGCAAACGCAATTGCCATCAAGAATAAATTCAAACCAAACTGTTGAATTGGGTTCCTGGACATAATTTCCAACTGACTTGGGTCCTGCCTGCTTAGCCAAATTCGTTTTGGGCTCATTACTCAAAATTAATTTCTTTTCTCATATGCATGCATTTGCTATGATGGTGACGTTTTGGACGCATGGCAGGTTGAGCCTAAGGACAAGCCACATAGAGCTGAGCTCAGTTGGTGGGAAAGGAGTTATCCATCTATGTACCTGTTGGGGATGGGTGTGGGATGGAGGTAATTATGGGGTCTTGGTGGGTTTGGGGCATTTTATGCAATTTTTCTACTTCCCGGCAAACTCTTTAAATATTTTCCACCAACTTGGTGGAATAAGCCACTGAAAGGAGGGCTGCAACTCCTAGAGGGTACGCCGTTACCCATATCGCATCCACCACATTGGTAAATCACCCTGGATGGTGAGAGTCACGGGTATCAGCTTCCAGACCTTTTTTGAGTTGAATAGGAATTGATCCCAGTTCAGATGGAGAGGTTCCTTCCCAAGACTTACATTACCCTTTCCTATAAAAAGGGGAGGAGCACCGCCACCGGGGAACTGAGCCAGCACAAAATTCTTGTAGGCCTTGAAAAGTTTGATGGCCATGATTGCTGCAATTTTAGGGGGAGGTCGAGGGGCTTCAGAGTTCACCACATGGAATGCTTTGACCAACTCACAACAGTTGTCACAATCATAATCACTGACACAGCCATTTTTGTAAGAAGGGAAACCAATCCAAGCTACAAGATAATAAATTGAGTAGTGGGACTGGCGCAATGCCAAGATTGCTTCCACCTCTTACTTGACTGACTCCTCAAAATGACTGGTTTAGGGGCAATGAGTGGGGTACTGGAAAAGGGGGATAGCAGGGAAGCGTGGAACATTGGATGTTGTTTCTAGTGGGAAGGGAGTGACAAACGGAATGAGCATTATCCAGATCTGAAACAACCTCATGGGAACCTGATTGCTTACATGCAAACTTTCATGAGGGGTCCTTGATGTGCAGGTGGTGGGAGTCGAGCACTACCTGTGAACCAACTTTGAAATTGGGAGCAAGTAGGCACTTTCAGTCAGCAAACTGCTTATAGTCAGCAATTGCTTTGGTAAGGTGTTCATGTACCAGGGACTGAGTGGCCAGACTTGTTGAGCATGATCCGCTGCTATGGGAACATTAGGATAAAGACAAGGTCTAGGAGAGAAGGAAAAGTTGTAACCCAACGTCGTTTAATATGTTGAAAAGCCCGTAGAGACGTGTGCAGCATTGTTGAAAGCAAACTGAGATAACGGTAAAAAGTCTGACCAGGTGTCCTGTGCAGTGGTGGCATAACACTGGAGGTACTGCTCCAGGATTTGATTAACTCGCTCTGTTTGGCCATCCAATTGGGGGTGGTACACTGTGGACTGGTAGGGTTGAATTTTCAGGATAGACAGAAGAGCCGTCTAAAAGTGAGCCATGAATTGTGGACCCTTATCACTCACAATATCCTGGGGTAAACCAAACATTGAGTAGACATGTCGGACAAACAGATGGGCAGTCTCCTCAGAGGTGATGGAAGTTGAGCAGGGGATGTACAGAGCAATTTTGGTGAACCAGTCTACCACGACCATAATCACATTGTGGCCATTTGAGGGAGGAAGCTCAACAATGAAGTTGACAGACACTGATGTCCATGGCCCCTCAGCCTGTTGAAGAGGATGAAGAAAACCATTCTGGCCAGAATGATCCAATTTTGCACATGCGCAGATAATGCAACTTGAAAGCAATCAGGAATATCTTTGGAGATTCTAGGTCAATTTTAAGTCCGCTTACCCAAGTCAAGACACTTTTTCACTCCTGGGTGACCAAATGCCAAGGATTGTGGTGGGCTTGAATCACTTCAGTAAAAAGTTGGGGAGGCACCCACACCTGTAACTGGAAAAGAATACCTTCTGCACCTAACAAGTAATGGGAGCGCTTGTGTCCCAGATCTGTAAGCTGCAATGCTAACTCCAATCCTTCAGGACAAGTAATCTGGTGGGCCAAAACGCAGACAGACAAGGGAGCTGTTGGGTCTGGATCCACTGACATAATCACAGGTGAGGCAATGATTAAAATATGGGATGACAGAATCACGGTGGTGAGCTCTTGCTCCTCCACCTCTGTGGGACATAAGGCGGGGTTGCGGCTCAGGAAATTGGTGAGATCATTCAATGAGCCCTTTAAAAGTTTGTATTTGAAATTAAAGTTGCAAAGATCGCAGTACGTTTAGACTTGACAGTGTGCCAACTTCTGCAGTTTGTGAAAGTACATGATGGCTTGATGGTCAGTCCATACTGTCACCTCATGAAAAGCGCCCTGCAGAATGTACCACTAATGGGTTAACGCCCATGAAACATCCGCCAGCTCATTGTCATAAATAGCCCAGTTCTGCTCTGTGGACGTAAACTTACAGGAAAAATATGCTACAGGGTGCTCCACACCATCGTGTTGCTGCAACAAAACTGCTACCACTGCAGAAGAAGAAGCGTTTCATGTGGTAATGAAGGGTTGTCTGCATTGATGTGACTGAGCACAGGTGGGGAAACATACACTTGTTTGATAGCATCAAAGGCCTGCTGGCATTCTGGGGTCTAATGAAAAGGAACGTCCTTACCAGTGAGGGGGTTCAGTAGAGAGGCCAGCTGTGAGAGGGCGGGAGAGAATATTTTAAGAAGATGATGGTGCCCAAGAAACTCTGCAGTTGCTTCTGGGTCGTTGAGGTAGTCTACTTGAGAATAGCCTCAAGTTTACAAGGCGGGATAGCATAGCCATCTTTTAGTACCAGGTTACCCAAGATAGTGACCTCATCACAGAAGAACTCACACTTTGATGGCTTCACAAATAGACCTGCCTTGTGCAGATCAAAGAGCATAGCCTTTATATCTAAAGCATGCTGTTTGGGGGTTGGGGATTGGATGAGGATGACATAAATATAATCCACGGCGTACGTGTTATGCAATTCACCTAGCATATTGTCAATCATCCACTAGAATGTAGCAGGCGCGTTCTTTCGCCTGAAAGGTATCACACAGAATCGAACTATACCCTTCCTCATCCAGATAGCGGTAAGCCATTCCTGATCTTTGGCTAACTGGATTTGTTTGAATGCGTTCACCAGATCAAGCTTTGAAAATAGTCTCAACTTTGCAATGGATTGGGCGATTGTTTACTCCAATGGAAGTGGGTAGGGGTCATGGAATGTGATGTTGTTAAAGTGACTGTAATCCACACAAGGGCTCAGTGTGCCATCCACCTTTTTTGTGAACACAGTAGTTGAGACATCCAGAGATGTCTCCTTAAGGAGCCAACCCTTCTCAAGCATGCTGTTAATCCACATATCCAAGGCTTCAGTTTTTTCCGGTGTATGAGGGTAAAGTAAACAATTGATGTTAACCACATGTACTGCACATGGAACGTAAGGTCATACTTTGATTGTGTCAGAAGTTGAGTAGCCTTTTCCATATTGAAAATTTCCTTGTACACTGACAGAGATGGAGAAAATTAGGAGGCAAGTCTATGGGTGTAGTGAATGTGAAAATAATACCTCTGTTCCAAGCTTTACCCAAAGTGTCAAGTAGTGGGAGCTCACCACCACATTGGGCATTTTAAAAAGTAACTTAATTAAAGTCCAGTTAATCTTCACTTGTTGGCGTCTACACCAACCCACACCAAAGATAACTGGGCATACCAAGTCATGCATGGCTGATAAATAATCACAGAATTTATAATTTTCCACTTGAAATGGGACTGGACTACGCACCTTGTAAGGTGACTGCATGGCAGAAGATCCAACCAACACCTCCAGAATAACATCTAAGTTTAAATCCAACTGATGCGCTAAATTCAAAATCATGTAATTTCAGGCTGCCCCTGTGCCTACCAAGGTCTTAAATGACACCCAGTGTGTGCCCAGATGATTTACACAGGTAACAGGAAATAAACTTGGTCTTGTTTATAGGTGAGTGTTTTTGATATAGCTGAACCAATGGTGGTAACCAACAGAAGGATGGAAAATCTGATATAGCTCAGTGTGGCTTTCTAGATCCAGAACGCTTTGATCTGTGGAGCCCAGGATGGGGTCAGACTTGGTTGACTGGAAAGGGGTTTGAAACTGGTATGGTAAAACCCAAATGACAACCTACCCAAAGGGCCAGATGGGGAGGGTGAGAGTTATTGGTCGCTCCATTATGTCATGGATCATGCTGGTAATAATATTTAGAATGGCATGGAAATCCGGGTGAGTTACCATCCAGAACCTAAGCCAGAATGCCGTGAGCATAGCCTTCCAAATTGACTTGTCAAATATAAGAAAACCAGCCATGAGGACCATCCAGGAGGGCTAAGATAGGGGATCATTACCCATTTTAGTTTCAACAAAAATATTTTAAAGTCCGAGTATTTGATTTCTCTGAAAATTTTATTGAATTTAAAGATATTTAAACTAATAAAATGGAGTGACAGAAGACCAGTCATGGACTGCTGCTTATAAGCTCGCTGTAGAATTTTGAGATGCAAATGCAAGAGCCATCAATAATAAATTCGAACCAAGCTGTTGAATTGGGTTCCAGGGCCTAATTTCCAACTGACTTGAGTCCAGCCTGCTCAGCCAAAGTCATTTTGGGCTCATTACTCAAATTTTATTTTTTTGTCATATGCATGCATTTTCTATGATTGTGACGTTTTAGATGTACGGCAGGCTGCGCCCAATGCTAAGCCATATAGGGCTGATTCCAGTTGGTGGGGAAGAAGTTATTCACCTCTGTACCAGTTGAGGACAGGTGTGGGATGGATGTAATGATGGGGTCTCAGCAGGTTTGGGGATGTTTTGCACAACTTTACCACTTACTGGCAAACTATATATATTCTCCACCAACTTGGCGGAAGAGGCCACTGGAAGGGGGCTGCAACTCCTAGAGGATACGCAGTGACTCATCTCTCATCCACATCATGTGTTAAATTGCCCTGGGTGGTGAGAGTCACAGTGTCAGCTTCAGCTCTTTTTGAGCATAATGGGAATTAAACCTGGTCCAAATGGAGAGGTTCTTTCCCAAGACTTACACATAAGAACCAAACGTCTACTTCCTCCAAGTCATTAGGGCTTCTATGCCACTGGAATTCAGGCTTTCCACTGGGTTGTTACACACCAAGATTGGAAGCCCGATCTTACTTTCAATAGCAAAATTCATGACATAATGAACTGCCCCATAACCTAATCACTTTCCGCCCTCTTCCTGTGATCAGGTGAGTCAGTTGCTTATTTTATCACAAAATATTTACATTTCCTGTGTATACCTATTCTCTTGTTGGTCACTCATTTCATTTGCAGGGCATGTAGTTAACTTATACTGTTCCAGGATAGTGACCACACAGCACTATAAAATCAGCTGCACCTTCAGCAGGTGTAGTGGCACTGAGGACTCCGCCAATTCCCTCACATGAAGTAGCAGAACAGGTGCTGGATGCCCTGGAAGAGCTACATGTGCGATTTGCAACTGGGGGTTTTCAAACTCCTACTCCTACTGATGCACAAAGAAGTGTGGCTCTCTTAGATGCCCTAGAGGGAGAGGCATGTCGCTGGGTTAGAGGTGTGCTACGTTATGCAAACAAAATAGGGAATCATATTCCCTTATTTAGTCTAGTATTTTTGAAGTACAAGCACCTGAATCTAGAGCGTCCCGCCTCTTTTGCCTCTTCACTATCTATCAAAATGTTCTTGACAAATCTTCAATTGTAAAAGCCTTCACAGCATTAATTGCTTCAGTTGGGATCCTTACTGACATTGTGTTATCAGTTCTTAGAGCGGCTTTGGATACCACTGCAGCCAAAAATTCTCTATGGTATTCTCTTTAAGTATCTATAGATGATGCATTTTCTTTGGCATATTTAATAGGGCAAAAAACCCCTTAGTGCAACCATACCCTCAGTTGCAGCTGTCATCCCCTCTGTCAGCAGGTCCCTTCAATCTAGTACATCTCAGTTGAAGTAACTTACTTCTACATCTTCAGGGAATAAGGGTCCAAGGTAGCGTTCTTATAGGGTTGCAGTGGTATCTCCAAACCATCAGTTCACCTTGAAGAGTAATAAAGTATCAGTTTAGATTCTCTTCCTTTTTCAAAAGATAAGAATACAACTGTAAAGTTGACCCAGAAAATCCTACTTCAATAACCACCCAAATGGACCAGGTGAAAGTCCAAATAGAACATGATAAGGAAACCGATTTCCTTACCATCAAGTCAAATCCTACTCCTACCAGGTTGATTCCACCTGCTATACATTATCACAACAGTTTTTACAACATAATGTATATGAACAATGCCATAGCTGTAGATCATACCAATCCCATCTTGCCTGTGGACCAGGAGAACCTTGAAGAGGAACTCTGAGAGGATAAGCATTAGAGCTCATATGCCATCAAGGGTTTACTCCTCATCATGGGGCCAGCCTCACCTTCTTCTGCCCTCTCTCTTTCCATGACCAATAAAGAGACCAAGCTTACTTCTTGTTTATAATTATCTTCAGAGTAAGGATGCATGATGTTATAGTAAAAGCACTACTCAATTCAGGAGCATCTGGCAACTTCATTTATTTAAGAGTTTATCGCTCTCTAGACCTGGACACTGTGATAGCCCTTATGTACTGGGCGCTTAATTTGAACCAATAACCTTTCACGGTGTTCAGTGTCCAGTGCAGTTCTTCATCCATAAATTCTGCTTTGAGACTACATTTTGGCTGTACCTGAATTACTGTACCCTGTCATCATGGGGGTAGGCTGGTGGCGACGCCAACAAGTGACAGTCAACCTGGATCTTAACCTTTTGGCACTTGCCAATAAGAGGTGTTGCGGGGAATTTCCATTGATTAAACTCCTGCAACAGAGACCAGACTTAGCTTAATTTCTTACTCTAAGCTGTCTCCATTAAACCTCCCCAAGAATTTCCTTATTCACTAGCCCATACAAGGACGTCTTTGATTTTAGACTTGTAACATGATTCCTACCACAATTGTAATATGACCTTTACTTCCAGCTAGAAGTGCATCTTGTTAAGCTCAACTGTCCGTTGTACCCAAATATGGCGGAGGAAGACAGGTCTCTGTGTGTATATGTCTAGATGACGTGCTAGATAAAGGGTAAATTATCAAAACCCTCGCCCATTGCCTTACCTGTAGTCTTTGCCCAGAAGGTTGATTGGACCTTACGGCCTTGTGTGAACTATGGGCATGTTAATAATGTAACGGTTCTGGATCCATACCCCCTCCCAGTCAGGGTAAAGCCTGACATTAGAGGAATTCCTTAGATTTCAGATACAATTCTTCATATCAAGAGGATTTGTGCTGAAATTAGATCGATTATTTGCATATCAAATTATGATTGCAATGAGTTTTGTTCAGTTAATCGCTTAAATTACCCTAATTTTAATGATTTTATTTAACCAAGGTAAGCTGACCAGGGGACAGACATTACCGAATATATGTGAAACTAAGAGAATAACTAACAAATATAAAAATTGGGCACCCCAGGGTACTCAAGCTACCCCTGTTGCCAGCGGGAATGCCAGGTATGGGGGGGGTTGGTGCACTACTCTGAGGGGGTTTCCCATGCTATAGAGCAGGTGTGAAGGAAAGGGTCTGTGTGGAGGAACCAGAGTGGGAACCATGATTCTTTGAGCGCTTTTTGTCTTGGTCTCATATATCCATAGAGTTAGGCTTGGAAGTGCTCTAGTAAGTGGACATGGAATCTGTTAATAATCCCATGAATGGTTGGGACCGTGACCTTGAACGCATCTAATGCAATTGTGTGTATTGTCCACATTGCAATGGGTATTATTAGGGAGCGGAGGGTAGATGGGATTGGTGACTTAATCTGGAGCGCGAAGATACTCTTTGATATCGAGAATTTCTGTTCGTTTTGAATCTTGAGCAGGCGTGCGACTTCCTGCCATATAGCTTTGGGTGGGGGGCATGTTTCTAGGCGGTGATGTAGGGATCCCTCCCCTCCACATACTGCACATGTTTTGTGGAGGGAGTTGGAGCGATCCACCATCCTATAGGTCCTTCTCAAACAGCTCCAGGCGTTTGCTCTTATCCTTGGTTGTAAGAGTGGGTGGTGTGTCATTTTCCACATTGCTTTCTGTGTGGTTAAATCATAGGGCGTGTCCAGCATATCTAGGTATTCTATACTAGCTATGCTTGGGGTTGTTGCGAGCATATCCCTCTGGGGGTGGTTTTCTGGGTTTCTTAATTTGAATTGGGGGCTGGGTCGTCCCCTTCCCTGTATAGTACCCATGTTCTCTATGGTTCATCCCATACGGCAGATAGTTTGGAGGATATGTTTGAAATGAGGGGAGGTTCCATGCGGACCCGTTGCAGTAGGGTGCTTGGCAAGGTATGAAAGTAGTCTGGGTGGACTATGTGGGCTGGTTAATTTGAGCGCCTGTGCAAAGTTAGTCCTTGCTGCTCTGGACCAATGTTGTTGCGGGAGGTCTGGAGCAAGGATTTCCTTTATCCAGGTACCTAGGATGTGATTGGCATGGCTCTCAAAATCTATTAGTCCCATGCCTCCGCTTGAGCATGGACCAAATAGTGTTTCCATCCGTATAGGAGGGTGAGAGCCAGGCCACAGCCAGCCCTGGATAAGCGCACGAATTGAGGTTATAAAGGTAGGTGAGAAGGCTATTGCTTGGGCCTAGTACCACAGTATTGGGAGGATGAGCGAGTTAGCAACTGTAACTCGTCCTGTTAGTCCTGGGGTTCTCCCCTTGAGGGAGGCTACGCGTTTGGATACCCGTTGTAACAGGTTACTTTCCATTGTCTCATTAGCATATCCCCCTGATTCTAGCCAGATTCCAAGGTGTCAGACAGGAGTGGTGGTGGGAGGTGTTGCAAAGGGTAAAATAATTGGGTTTTTTCTTCGAGTGTTGATGTGAGGTTCTGATGTTGTGGCCCAATTGTCTGTGTATTTGCCTAATAGGATGATTTCTGTCTTCCTTTTGTTGAGCGATGCATTGCTCACCTTGGAGTATTCCTCTAGAGTGTGTTCCAGCTGTCGGGAATCTTCATTGTTTGCTATACCTGCTACGCAGTCATCTGCAAAGGCCAGTATCTTGATTGTTGGTTGTCCTTGTGCGGTTATCCCCATGAGACGTGAGTCAGTTACTCAGAGGAGCGGGTCAAAGCTGAAATTGTATAGCAGTGGGCTGAGGGGATCCCCTTGTTTGAGCCCTCTGTGTGGTTTGATATTGTTTGTTAGGAATCCAGGGCCACATACAGCCATGGTTGCAGATTCTGTTAGGAGCATCGCCCATTTTATGAATCTTGGTGGGAGTTTGAAGGCATGTAGACATTCTTTTAGGTATGGCCAGCTAACACGGTCATACGCCTTTTCCTGATCCAAGAAGACCAAAGCACCAGTTACTTTAGATTGACAGATGTTTGCAACAGGGTGTATGTTGTTCCAGATTGAACGCCCTGGTATAAACTAAACTGGTTGGGTGATAGGACGTCAGATGCAATTGCGCCTAATCTAGCTGGTAGAATTTTTGTTAGAATTTTTGTGGCAGTGTTGGAGAGTGCAATTGGGCGCCAGTTGGCCAGGTCCAAAGTGTCACCCTTTTTATACAAGGTTATAACGTAGGATTCATGGCCTCCTGGTAATAGGCGTGTTTACAACAAACTCTGGTTTATTGATGCCAATAGGAGGGGGGCGATTTTCTGAAAATATTTTTTGTAAAATTCGTAGGGTATCCCATCAGGCCCTAGGCATTTCCTACGTGGTGCACCGCGAATTGTTTCCCAAAGCTCCTCCCATGTGATTTGGGATAGTATATTGTAATTTGGTGGTGTACTTTGTATCTTGGCAGTTTGAATAAATTCTCCAATTTTTTGTGGATCTGTTGGCATATCGCGATATAATTCGGTGTAATAGCGGTGTACTTCCGCCTTGACCTCCTCAGGGTCAGTTGCCACGGTGCCATTTGTCTTGCGGACCTGTGTGAACGTGGGCTGATTTCCATGGGAGTGGAATTAGAAGAAAAAGTATGTCAAACAGGTTTCGCCTTCCTTTATGAACTTACCTTTGTTCAATACTTTGATTTGTGTTGGTGTTCAAAGATGAGATTGTTAAGTCAGGCTGAAATTTCTGCCCATTTGCGTCCCCAATTATGGCTATAGCCAGATCTCAGAGTATTTATTTCCAGGTGGTCTAGTTCTGCCAAGGTACGCTTGATTGTGGCTGTGTCTGCGGTGTACTTGCGTGATGCAATATGTCAGGTTTTGTTGATTAAAGTCTTTTTTGAAAATTTTCCATGTTCCAATGGGATCCGAAGTGAATGGGGCTGTGAATTCTGGGTTTGTAGCCTTGTTTTCAACTCAGTCAGATATCTCAGGAAATCTTATATTTTCTGGGTGAAGCTTTCAACAAGGCGACACCTGTGTGTGGGATTGGGTTGGTGCTAACTGCACCTTAACTAACGGGTGATCAGAAAAATTGATCTTTTTTGTTGTAAATTTGGAGATTCTTGAGTGGTGGGATTGTGGGATGAGGATGTGGTCAATACGACTCATTGATATGAGCAGTCCCTCACATATGTTGGGTCTTGTCATATGGGGAAGGATTGGTGAATTGGGAGGAAGAGCATCCTGTAAGCCAAGGGATGCCTTCATTGTGCGATATTCAATGTGTCCAGGTGGGTATCCCCTGGGATTAGGCCATCGATCTGTATTAGGGTTATCCCAGCAGTTGAAATCGCCTAACATGATGATATCTGGTGGGAGGGTGAGAGTAGAAATTTTTTCAAAAATTTTTTTCTCTCAGTTGCAGTGCACGGTGCATAGATACATGCTAACGATATTATTTCATCTTGGCATGTGATTGTTGCTACCAGGACTCGACCATGCAAGTGTGATAATGAATTTGTAATTTTAAATTTTTTGTTGTTTTGGACTATCACCCCACAGTGAGACGTCCATACTGATTGTGATGGTGCGACCCTGGTTGACCAGGATTCTTCTTCCCCTTGTAGGCAGTGGGTTTCTTGGATGGCCAAGATGTCTACAAGAGGTTTTTACAGGAATGCCAGCTTTTTGGCTTGGGATGTATGAGCCCTGGCTCCCGCGATATTTAACGTCCCTATTGACACTGAGGTGCCCGCGGCGCCTCAGGGAGCGGTTGGGAGGGCCCTCCGGCCCTATCCTACTGTGGCTCATTTTGGCCATGCTCTGCGTCTGTACTCCAACTCTTTCACTGCCATTGTTGGTTCCCCTGAACTGACCCAATGATTCAAGGGAATTGCGGTTTTGCATTTACATCAACTTTTCCTGCATAGGTCTCATGTTGATTTGATGCAGGTTGTTGATTGGATTTTATATCTATGAGGTTCAACTTTGTTGCATTGTGCACCGCATTTTCACCCAAATTGCGGTTGCATTGTTCCTCAGTATGTGCATGACTGATGACGCTTTGCGGCTCAGTCTGGTTACTGTGAAAATTTTTGACCTGGGCATACTGTTCTGATTAGTTGGTTTAGTGAATATCTGAAATATCCTCCTGAATTTGTCCGTGGTTAATAGCAGATTCCGCGTGTGCCACCGCTTCAGCCGCTGCTCTCTTTGGGCTTTTTGTGCTGCTTTACGCTGTTTACTTGTAACTGGGTCCACGATGGAGTATAGTCCATCTTCACCCCAGCGGAATGGGTGGTGGCCATCAGTCATTTTGGCGAAGTTTTTCATTATCTTTATCCATATCTTCTTAGCAAAAATCATTTTCCATTAAGCCCTCTTTTACAGGGCATGCATGTTTCTTGTGGCCCAGTGAGCCACAGTGGTTGCAAATGGGTGGTGCGTGTTCTGGTGTAACTTGGAATGCAGCTGAAAGGCCCCCATCTTCAAAGTGAAATTCTGCTGCGCAGGGAATTCTGGATAAATCCTCTTCCACTTCTGGGAAGGGTTGATTACAGCGATAGCTTTGCCCATGCACAGGTCAGGCACTAAGCGAAATTGCTGTAATTCAAGTTGTTGGATTTCTCTGTAGGCCACAAGACCTTTGTGGAGCTCCTCCTTAATTACCTTATGAGGAAGGTTGGTGGGGAGCGAGTCAAAGGAGATGAACAAAGTTTTGCTTTGTTCCATCTGGTGCGCGTGGTGCACACAATTTTTTTGCCCTCAGGGAGGGCAATTTCCACGCAGATTTTTGTTGCTGCATCGGCTTCATCGGCTGTTTCAAAACCAATATTGATCCAGCCATGGCCCATGTTGTTGGTGGCTACGTACACCGCGTTAGGGAAAAGTGAGGGCTGCGCCTCACATTTTTTCCCACAGGGTTGGTGACTCATCCCCAAGGAAGAGTCTGATCCCATGTTCCACCTTTGACAAAGGTTGGTTGAATTGAATGTACATGTATTGCGCATGCTTTACAGTAAATACCATAAACCCAGATGGTGTCTGAGTTTGCGATTTCTTTGCAGATTGGGTTCCTGGTCCCCCTCCAGGGCGTTTCTTGCCCTTAGTTGCACCATTAAGCGTACCGCTTGCCATGACGCTTACCCATGTTGTATTATTTTTGTTATTAAAGTCGCCCATCTTTCCTGTGTGTGATTATCCAAATTTGCTGTTTGAATCAAATCACAGCAACTAAAGTGATTGTTACGAGAAAGAAAAACCCTAATTTCAATGATATTTTGTGGATTAATCGCACCAAAACAAATTTACAATAAGACTGAGACGTTTCCCACTGCTTTCAAAATCACATACAAGGCGCAATCCCATAAGCTCAAAAGAATTATAATGCTCCATTCAAATAATTAATTAAGCTTAGGAAAGTCCAGGAAGTTGGATGGGATATAAAACTAGACTATTCAGATGATTAGTCTTTGCGGTCAATAAAATATTATCATATGATTATTCTTGGACCAACAAAAGGCCTATGATAGAGTAAACTGGGAATACCTTAGGGCCTGCCTCCAACAATTCCGCCTACCTCCCCGCTTCATTAACTGGGTGATGCTGCTCACGGAATCTGCAACAATGGCGTTGCGCGGCCCAGGTTTCCTAACGGATGTAGTCCATCCTCAAAGGAGCCTGCGACAAGGGGACCCCCTGAGCCCACTCTTATACAACTTCAGCCTTGACCCACTACTGCGAAATGTGAATGCCCAACTCACTGGGGTCCATGTGCCAGGCCAAACCCCAGTCAAGATGATGGCATTTGCAGATGATTGCGTGGTGGGGGTGTCTAATAATAAAGATGCACGCGCTTGAAGCCCTCATCCAGGAATATTCCCGGGTAAGCAACGCGGCACTAAACGCCTCCAAAACCGAAATCATCCTCCTTGGTCGGTTTCAGAACTGCTGGGCCCAAGCAAGTAGTTCCCAACCCAGCCCAGCTGCTCGCCCAAGTCCACGCCTTACTAACTCAAAACACACCGCTCCACTGGTGCTCCCCTTTGTGCCGCGACCTACCATAGGACCGGTACGCCATCTGGGCGTGTGGTTATGAGCAGGAGGATACGCGTCAGCAGTAATGGAGGGCCATATACTGGACAACGTGACGAAGCGAATCGCCTCTCTCAGAGCCCACCCTACTACCCTCACTGGCAGGGTTGTTCTTGCCAACTCTATGCTCCTATCCAAAGTCTGGTTTGGAGCCCACGCCATCCCCTTCTCCCCAAGCTTCTTCAAATCCCTGTATGCTTTGCTACAAGGTTGGCTTTGGTCAGACCGCCCTCCACCAGTACGGCTAGAGGTCATGTTTGGCCCTCATCATCATGGTGGCATGAGCCTACTTGACTTCAAAGCCCATGCCGCCAATATCCTAGGCACCTGGATTGCGGCCGTCACTGCTCCTACACTCCCATCCCAACACTGGTCCCGCGCGGCCCGCTCCAACTTCTCCCGAGCCTTGGGCCTCAACAATCCATCAAACCCCCACTCCCTGATGAAATACCTCGCACACACATCAGCCACAGGTCCTCACGGGACCAAAACCCACTACAAACGAATCCTACTCTCCATGCGAAGCGCAGAGTGGAGAATTCGTATTAGTGAACATACAACCCAAAGAGGCCGCCCCTCTCCTCAGTTCACACAAGAGGTACAGGGGCTACCCATCCATGATGGCGTGATCCCCACTCGACCCCAAGTCCTATCCAGGGTGGACTACCTGGACATGATGGACATCCCTTATTCCACTGAGACCCAAAAGACTATCTGGAAATACGCACACCATCCTCTGTTGCAGCCTCAAGTTCGTTCCCATGTGTGGCGCTGCCTGAGGCGGGTGTATCGTACAGCTGAGCGCTCAATGCTTTACACTCATCCTGTGTCGTGTGTGGCCAGTATGGAACGCTGTTTCACCGCCTGGAGAAGTGCCCCACCTCTAAAGTAATATGGCGCGAAGTCCAACGTCTGCTAGGCCAGGATCAAACACATCCCTTCAGTCTGTCAAGAGATATGTTTGCTTCATCAATGGCCTCCCCCTCCCCACCCTCCCTTCGTGCTCTGGTGGTTGCAATCGCCATGTGGACTATCCACACGATTGTCTTGGATGCCATCGCCGGATCCATCCCCACCCTCCCTGAAGCTGTCCACAGATTCCGGTCTCATTTGGTGGATCACTTTCAAGTGTGGATGTTTGGATATCTCCCACCACGTCGCCGGCAGCTGGTCTCCTCCTGGTTCCCAGTCTGGTTCATCAAATCAGACCCCTTCCTCCACACGTGCTCAATAGTGGCTACGCCCCCTACACACGTTCCCTCCCCCTTCCCATAAGTGGCGTTCCCGCTGGCAACAAGAGATAGCATCGCTTCTCTGGGGTGCCTCACCTGGTACTGAGTTTTGTCTCGTCTGAGTCATATTCGGAAGTGTCCGTCCCATGGTCGGCCTTCCCCGCAATAAATTTAAAATATTATCATATGATAAACCCTTTAAGTACATAATTTCATTATAACAGCTCCATATAGCATACAGTAAACAAGCTATACAGTCTAACCAATTATACCATAAAACCTATAAACATGGATGCAAAAACACCTATACCTAAACAAATCACACTTCCATTACTTCCACGTCCAAACATAGCTGGTGTAATGGCTTTAACAGGAATGGGAGTGGTTGAAGCAATCCTTCCTTCTTTAGGGCTAAACCGCCCAATTGCCCTTGCCATTCTCTATATGGTACGCATTACCCCTTTGTTATACTGGACCTCTAGCTCAGGTTAGCAGGTTCACGGCTTGCTACCACAAACTGGGATAAAGTAGTACCAGTCCCTAACAATTTGACCGCCAAGTTTTACAAGGTATATCCTGCCGCGTTTTTATTACTGGGAGCTTTATCACTTGCTTTATTAATGAAAGGTTACCAGACATTGGCACGGATGTTTTTCTCAATAAAACAAGATGATATGGCTTATAAAGAAGCAATAGGACCTATTTAAGTTCAAACAGTGACTGTGGTTAACCATGCGCTCATGAACTATCCTATGGTTCCATTGCCTGAAAAATTAACATTAGTTGATGTGAAAGGAGGACTTACATTGTTGGGGGCGCATTTTAAAGCATATCCTGAGAACTACCCAGATGATTCACGGAAGGTAATGGCGGAGGGTTCTAAGCTCTCTGGAGATGCTTTGGGTTGGTTTACCAAAGTTTTAGAAGAAAATGAGAATTTGTGCATGAATTACGAAGAGTTTAAAAGCCAGTTGCTGAATGCAGCAACTCCTGCTAGTACCAGATTACAGTCACGTATTGCCTTGATGAACCTTTGGCAGGAAGGTCAAACTGTTGATAGATATAAGCAGAAGTTTCTGGAGATCTTCCAGAGGACTGAATTAGATGATGAAATTGGAGCACTTTACTTCAGACAAGGATTAAAAGTCATATGTCAGATTTGATAAGACACCACCTCATCACACTGCCTTTAAAAATTGATTGGAATCAATGCAAATCTGGTTATGGGTAGAACTCCCACGTGGCAAGAGTAAATTTACAAAAGCAAATTACTAACATGAGCCATGAAGAATATCAACGTCATCACAAGGAAGGATTGTGCTATTCTTGCCATAATCCTGGTCATTTAGCTTACCAATGTCCTAAGAAAGGTAAAGCTTCATCAGTTGCCTTCGCAATAAAAAATGAAACTCAGTCTTACCCTGTTTTGCCTATACGTTTGATAATGGGAGATACTATATTCCATACTGAGGCTTTACTGGATAAGTGGGGCCTCAGGAATTTCATATCAGAGGAAATGGTAAAAAGTTGGGAGTTCCAACTAGGACTAGAACACTGACCATAACCCTGGGATTTGGGGAGCAGTCCATTGCCTACTGTTGTGCACATCCTTAAGTCTATTAGTCGGTTCCCTGAAAATTGAGATTGAATTTTGGATTCTAAAGAGTACTCCCCAGCCTGTATCCTTGGCTTTCCATGGTTAGGCCAGATGGAACTCCAACATGACCATGGCAGAAACACTGTCACAGTCAAAGTGAATGGAAAGAGAGAAGAATGAACGTTGATTAAAGGTATGTTTTCAGGGTTGTATGCTGCGGAATCTCCCAGGGTTCTATTGGAGGCATGTAAAGGAATGATTCCAGCATACCTTAAAGCATGGTCTGAAGTGTTTAGCGAAGAAGAGGCAAAGATTCTGCCATCCCATAGCATTTTTGACCATTCAATAGACTTGGTAGAAGGGAAGCAGCCTACTCATGGACCAATATATAGCTGCAACCAACGGGAACAGGTGGCATTACGCGAGTACTTGGATACTATGATGGGAAAAAGTTTCATTCAAGTGTCTCGGTCTCCATGTTCATCTCCACTTTTAATTGTAAGCAAGAAAAATGGAGGTTTGCGATCCTGCATAAATTATCAAAAGTTGAATGATATCACCATAAAGATCAGATACCCTTTACCTGATGCTGACTACTTGAACGATCAGTTTTCTGGGGGCTACTATCTTTTCAAAGGTGGATCTGAGGGATGCATTTAACCAGATCAGGATTAAGGAAGGTGATGAATAAAAAACGGCTTTCAAGACGCGGTTTGGGTTGTTTAAGTATCTTATGCCGTTTGCCTTTGCAACGCACCAAGTACATTTCAACATTTGATCAATACAGTTTTGGGTGGGTACATGGACCAGTTCTGCGTGGCTTACCTGGACAATATTTTGGTGTATAGCAAGTCTCAAGAGGAACACCTTCGACATCTGCAATTGATCTTTAAGAAATTCCAGGAGTATAACCTTCATGTCAAGCTTTCAAAGTGTGAGTTTGCTCAGGAAAAAAGTTGAATTTCTTGGTTATGTTGTGGGAAGGAGTGGGTTTACCATGGCATCTAGCAAAGTAGATGCTATCACATCTTGGCCTACACCTAATAGCTGGAAGGAAGTTCGCAGTTTCTTGGGTTTGGCAAACTTTTGTATGGATTTTATCAAAGGCTTATCTTTTATTGCATTACCCTTGACACGGCTCACATCAGATGGTGTTCCATATAAATGGTCCCAAGCAACGGAAAAATCTTTTGCTGACTTAAAGTCTGCCTTTGTTTCTGCACCAGTGTTGTCCATGACCAACTATGATAAGCCCTTCGTGGTTGAGACTGACGCTTCTGGATTGCACTTGGGGGGTTTTATGCAGGAGGGGTATGATAGTAGGCTTCATCCCATAGGCTATTATTCCAAAAAGTTTATCCTCGCTGAATGTAACTACCCTATCTATGACAAAGAGATGCTGGCAATTGTTCAGACCCTTAAGCACTGGCGAAGGTACTTGTGTGGGGCAAAACACCCTGTGAAGATCATGACTGACCATAAGAACCTGACATACTTCTTTACTCCGCGACAGCTAAATCAGCGGCAAGCTAGATGGGCCCTTACCCTTGCTGATTATGAACTGGAAATTGGTTACAAGCTTGGGAAGGTTAATGTGGTCCCAGATTCTCTAAGTCGTCGCCCTGACTTGATGCCTGAAGAAGGGGAGATCACAGAATATAACACACAGGTTTTACTAAAATCACGGAACCCAGTGGATCAGCTCTCTCACATGATTTTGGTGGGATGGGAAGATAATATTTTGAAAGCCCAGAAAGAAGATGCGTTTTGTCAAGGTGTGAAGGCTGACCTGAGTCAGGATTTGAATAGTGGGTGGTACCTCAAGGAATACTCTCTTAAGGACGTTTGGTCTATTGGAAGAAATGCCTTTATGTGCCTAAAGGGTCCCAACGAATGGAAATATTACGTGAATACCATGACTCAGGAATGGATGGACATCCTGGACGAAATAAAAGGTAGCTCTCATCCAGAGAACTTACCGCTGGCCTGGTCTGTTTAGAGATGTTAGTAAGTACCTGGCTTGATGTGAGATTTGTGGGCGTACTAAGGCTAGGAGGGGCCATCCTGAAGGTCAGTTGGAGCCGTTGGAGTTTTCTCATAAGCCTTGGGAATCAGGGACTCTAGATTTCATTGTTGAGCTACCCCATTCTCAGGGTTATAATTTAGTTTTAGTGGTAGTTGACCGTTTCACAAAAATGGCTCACTTCATTCCTACGACCACCAATATCACAGCCAAAGAGACAGCCCAGCTATTTATAAAGAAGGTTTTTTTATATCACGGAATACCCAAGGAGGTTATCTCTGACAGAGGCCCACAGTTCACTTCTCGATTTTGGAAGCAGGTAATGTCAGATCTTGGAATTAAGAGATGCCTGTCTACTGCATATCATCCCCAAACAGATGGACAAACTGAGCGGGTCAATCAGGTGCTGGAGCAGTACTTGAGATGTTACGTGAATGCTGAGCAGGATAATTGGGTGAGCTGTTACCAATGGCTCAGTTTTGTTACAACAACATGGACCAAGCCTCCATTAGAAATGTCACCTTTTAATGCTAACTATGGCTATGACGTGAGTTGGGAACCACTGCCAACTACTGAAGTGAACAATCCATCAGGAAGAGAATTTCTGAAAAATATTCATCAGACCCATGCATTATGTCAAGAAAATTTAACTCGAGCAGTGCAGACCTACAAGGATTTTGCAGATAAAAAAAGAGTGCCTGGGAAGATGTTGGAAGTTGGGAGTGAAGTTTATTTGGATGCTCGCAATGTTACATTGGATGTACCATGCCGGAAATTAGCCCATAGGCGTGTAGGACCATATAAGATAAAGGAGGTCATTGGGAAGGTTGCCTACTGAGTTGCTCTACCTGAAGAATGGAAAACTCATGATGTCTTTCATCGATCACTCTTGTACAAGAAGGATGGTAGTTCATTACCTCATCAGAAATTTAAAAGCGCTGCCCCCTCTGATTGATAGTCCATATCCAGTGTATGAGGTAGAGGCTATAATTGGCAGACGTTAGCATTGTGGGACAATGCAATTCCTGGCAAGTGGGCTGGATATCCTGCAGAAGAGAGCACTTGGGAGCCTAAGGAGAACTTAAAGAATGCAGGCAATCTGTTAAAGAAATGGAAGAAGAAGGCCTCGCAGTTAGCTTCAGCCCTGGTGTGGGATGATGTCAGGGTAAAGCCTGACATTAGAGGAATTCCTGAGATTTAAGATACAATTCTTCATATCAAGAGAATTTGTGCTGAAGTTAGATCGATTATTTGCATATCAAATCATGATTGCAATGAGTTTTGTTCATTTAATCGCTTAAATTACCCTAATTTCCATGATATTGAGTCGATTAATTGCACCAAAACAAATTTACAATGAGACTGAGACGTTTCCCACTGCTTTCAAAATCACATGCAAGGCGCAATCCCATAAGCTCAAAAGAATTATAATGCTCCATTCAAATAATTAATTAAGCTTAGGAAAGTCCAGGAAGTTGAATGGGATATAAGACTAGAATATTCAGATGGTTAGTCCTTGCGGTCAATAAAATATTATCATATGATAAACCCTTTAAGTACATATTTTCATTATAACAGTTCCATAAACATACAGTAAACAAGCTATACAGTCTAACCAATTATACCATAAAACCTATAACCATGGGTGCAAAAACATCTATACCTGAACAAATCACACTTCCATTACTTCCACGTCCAAACATAGCTGGTGTAATGGCTTTAACAGGAATGATAGTGGTTGAAGCAATCCTTCCTTCTTTAGGGCTAAACCGCCCAATTGCCCTTGCCATTCTCTATATGGTACGCATTACCCCTTTGTTATACTGGACCTCTAGCTCAGGGTTAGCAGGTTCACAGCTTGCTACCACAAACTGGGATAAAGTAGTACCAGTCCCTGACACTCCCAATGGAACAATCCATCGCTCAGACCATTGCTAAATCCTGAGTTTTTTCAAAGCTACATATGGTTAATGCTTTCAACCAGGTGAGAGTTAAGGAAGGCCAAGAATGGCACTTGGCCAATAGGACAAGATTGTGGGATATTTCAACTTAAGTTGATGCTCTTTGGACTAAAGAACGCTTCAGCAACCTTTCAGCGCTTAATTGATGATGTCCTGGGATATCTAAGGATCATTGCGCTGTCGCTTACATTGACAACATATTCATCTAATCCTTAACCCATGATAGCATGTCAAGGATTTGGAGGCTGTAATGACAGCCCTACTCACGGCAGGTCTCTTTGTTAAACGTTCCAAGTGTGAAATCTTTTTAAAGGAAGTGTAAATACAAGAACGTCCCCTTTGTGTAGATTAGGCGATTTTCCCCTTCCCAAACAAGAAAAGTCCAAGGAGGGTGTCTGTACCCCTCATCACCCATGACGATCTCGTCCACATGGTAGATCAGCGCTGGGTAACAGCTCTCACTCTTTGGATCGCTCCCCTGGTGCCCACACTCACCTTGGATGAACTTGTATGCCTGATCAGGGAAATTTGCACTGAGATTGCCAAAATGAAGTCGATTGGTCTGAAAATGAATGGAAACAAGCCCAATGATCAGAATCCACATAGTCAAAAAGGAATAAAGATTGATTCATTGGCTGCAATCGCCAACAGTTTTGATCCAGCCAACACTGCGATTGTCAAAATTAACCCTCTCTCAAATCACCGGGGATGATCCCTGATGTGCAGGTAGCAGCATCAGACGCCATAGAGATAGTTTGAAGCTCCCTTTTGGAAAATTGGGCATTGCAGCTGACACAATGCTTTGACCAAATGAACAGCCCAGCGACCAGGCATGGGCGAGTTGGGCATCCTGAACCCGTTCCCAACCAATTGGGACTTCCCCAACGTGGGGTGGCCCTGGAAAATTCCTGTTGCTCATCAGGCCAAATGATTTCACACCAACTGTACCAAATGCAGTAAAGCCGCAGATCAGGCGTCTACAGCCAAACTGATAGTGACTCAGCCTGCCACAAAATCTTTTGATGTCAGTTCCAGTTGAAATTATCCACCCCTCCCCCAAAAATTCTCTGGGTTAGGTCAAATTTGAGGGACACGACCCCTGATTTGACCCATTTCCAATTAAACACTATTTAATCAGTTGCATTGCACTGAGAAAATTGTTGGTCGATTTTCTTTATCTAGCTTTCCAATAAAAAACCCTTTACCCGATTCAAGTTCTTATGATTAAGACTAAACCGCCAATTCCACCGGTATTGCAACAACCCTTGGGTTTATAGCCATGTTCATCTGGTATTTTGCTAGGTGTCTATACACAATTATGGCTCATGTATACTCAATGGCAGAACTCCTTTCTAATTCCATAACCATCATACCAGCAGCAGTGCTACTGGCATTTGGGTTTGCTATTTGGGTGCTTTAGCACTTAAACTGGCAGGCTGGTTTAAAAATATCCTGGTGTTTTCCTGACAGGAAGTAACTTTATTAAGAAACCTGGTCCTTAAGGATGGTATGCTGTCCTTCCATGTAAGGTGGAGACCATTTAATCCTGTCCAACCACCACTACTCAAAAACAGCTCCAAAGATTCCTGTGTAATGTGGATTTCTAAAGGAGTTCTCTCCAGATCTTTTCCAACTGGGCGTACCCCTCCATTACCTGAAGGGTAAGAATGCTCCTTTCAAATGCACAAATGATTGCTAATTAGCTCTTGAAGCAATCAAAGCAGCTCTTGTTAGCACCATTTTTTTGTCAAGCTAACACATCCAAGCCATTAATTGTGGCTTGCAATGCATCTGCAGTTACAGTTGGAGCAGTACTCGTGAAAGAGCATGAAGGGAGAGAGCATCCCCTCCATGATTCTCAAGAAGATTAACCTCCACAGAACAACTGTGGGCAATTTATAATAAAGAATTGAATGCAAGTGTTATGGTTGCTTACCCACTGGAGATATCTCCTCCATGGGGCACGCCAAGAAATTACTGTATGCACTGACCATGAGTCCTTACTGTATTATTGCAAACACAAGAAGCTGACCCACCGCCAGGCATTTACCTACAGTGATCTTTGCAATTTTCACTTCAAGTATGGGTTTATAAAAAGGCCAAACATGTGCTACCTAATATGTTAAATCGCAACCCTGCCTTAGCTCAAGGCCCAGAGGAGGACCTGTCTGAGCTCAACACAGTAGTGCCTTCCACCATGATCCTCTCCCTCGCCCCTGTCATGGTAGCATATGCTGATATATCTCCAGAAACACCCATGTGCGAACGCGTTTTAGCGGGTCAACTATGTTGCCCAGAGAGAATTGAAGTGGTAAATGACCTGGAGACTAAGCAGTGAAAACTGCCCTGTATCACTTAAAGGATGAGATAATCCTCTTTTGGAATAAAATTTGAGAACCACCCACCCTGCGCATGCATGTTTTTGAAGAGCATCACACCCCACCCACAGTAGGCAATCCTGGCTTAAAGAAATGTGCCGAGTTAGTCAAAAGAAATGACACTTGGCCCAGGCTATCCAAGAATATCACAGCCTGGATATCAAGCTGTGTTACCTGTGCTCTCTCTAAATAAGACCACACAGGAAAAAAGGGCCTTCTCTACCCTTTGCAACAAGCTGAGGGTCCCTGGACGTCTGTCTCGTAAACTTCATTGTTGAACTTCCCATGTCCAAGGGGTTTGATGCCATGATGGTGGCTGTGGATAGGTTGACCAAGTTTGCGTTGTTTATCCCATGTAAAACTACTATAACAACGGCAGATATGGTATCACTCTTCATTAAACATGTCTTCTCCATGTTTGGACTCCCAGCTGAAATTGTAAGTGAATGTGGTCCACAGTTCACAGCCAGGTTTGGGATGCCTTTCTGGGACTTCTTAGCTTTAAATCCTGACGTTCTACAGCATATCACCCACAATCATATGGGCAAACGAGAGAGTCAATAAACTTTTAGAACAATATTTACGTTGTTACTCCTCAGCCACCCAGGACACTTGGGCTACAGATCTTCCTTTAGCGTAATTTGCCTACAACAATGCTCCACACTCTTCCACTGGATTTTCACTTTGAAGCAACATTGGGTTACAATCCATCCTTCCAGATTGGAGCACTCTTAACCTCATCAGTCCCTGCAGAAGAGGAACGGATCACCAAGATCCAAGAAACCCAAAAGCTTGTTCAAGAACACTTATCAAAAGCCATTAAAGACTATAAGAAGTTTGTTTTAGAAAACGACTTCTTGGGCATGACATCTCTGGAGGCTCACTTGATATGCTTGAAACATGCCACTTTAATTATGTGAGTTCCCTATAGGAAGTTGGCTAGTAAGTGCTCAGGACCTTTTGAAGTAAAAAGGATTATGGCAATGGTGCGTACTGCATCAAGTTTTTCGCCCATTGGAAACAACATAATGTATTTCATATCTAATTATCTCACTTTAAGGGAAAGCATCCTACTACACCAAAGACTATCATTGTGGGGCACACTCAAGATTCAGAAGTGGAGGAGATACTGGCCTCAAGGAAATCCATTAGGTCAGTCCAGTACATGTTTGCATGTAAAGATTCCTTCTGTCTAAGAAATTGGTTAGGTATGCACAAGGGACTGTATGAATTTTAAGGAGTTATTGGCTAAGTTACATGAGGCACATCCTGAGCCACCTTATCCACCCAAGAAAATAGCTGTCAATATATCCAACAAACTTCCTTCCAGACATAAGAACTATGCCCCAGTTCATGTACTAGGAGGAGGGATGTTTCCAGTTCAGAAAGGAGAGTATAATGTACACAGTGCATTCAAAAAGTTCTGGGACTAACGTTTTAAAGACACAATTTTACAAATAAATAAAATTTCTTTTATCAGTATTTACATATACTTTCCCTCTCTATACATATTTATATTGCTAAAACAATTGTTAAAAGGTATGCACATAGTTCTTATTTTGTATAACCATGTTTAAACCAGCTGTCACATTCTTCTGAATTGTCTCTACTTTATCAAAAGGATAAACCTTCAGTGCCACCTTCAGATTAGAGAACAGAAAGAAGTCAGACAGAGCCAAATCTGGTGAATAGGGTGGATAATTATAATCTGAAGGTGGCACTGAAGGTTCATCCTTTTGATAAAGTAGAGACAATTCAGAAGGATGTGACAGCTGATTTAAACATGGTTATACAAAATAGGAACTATTTGCATAACTTTTAACAATTGTTTTAGCAATATAAATATGTATAGAGAGGGAAAGGTTGTATGTTAAATTATGATAAAAGAAAGTTTATTTATTTGTAAAGTTGGGTCTTTAAAACGTTAGTCCCAGAACTTTTGAATGTACTGTGTAAGTCTGGAAACCCAATCTCTTGGGTTGGACTGTGGGAAGTTCCCTTATAGAAAAAAGAAGTGACCTAATGCACCTGTGGAGCACTTGGCTCAACTGGGGGGACCTGGCGCATGTTGTAATGAAAGTTGGGTAACTGCTTTAGCCCCAAAGAATCCCCCTACTGTACCCCCTTTTCTGCTTCTTCCCTTATGAATAAGATCAAGGTGTTTTGTAGGGAGGCAATCCTGGCCAGAGGCCACCAGCAGTACCCCCATCCTCACTTAAACTCTTTACTGCTATCCTCATTCCCTTGGAGATAGGAAAAATGACCCTGAAACTTGAAAATCGTGGCTAAGTCAGAAAAACCAGTTCAGGACATGAAACATGAGATTCCAGGTTTTGGGGCACCAGTCTGAGTTTAGAATTTATTCTCATTATTTATCTTAATTTTAAGTTAAATCTAAATTGATTGTTGAAATCAACTCCAATGAATTCCAATTCCGCCACCCCAAGGACTAAGCAAATCCGCTCAAGTATGGATCAGTAAGAGTACCTCTGCCATGGATCAGGGAATTATATTGCTAGAGCTTCTATAGCCTCATATATAAGCAAGCTAGAAGCTCTTTAAGCCCAGGCTGTTCTTCTGTGAGCATATCAGCCACCCCAGTTCAAGCCATCCCCCAATAACTTTCCCAATACCCAGTATAAAAGACAACTTTTCCTAGGAAGAGTAGTTGTCAGTGAATTCTTTTATTAAGTTTAAATAAAGTTGATAATTCCAAAAATCTACTCCATTGACTCTGCCACACTTTTTAATGTTCTCTAATTTAACCAAACTAAGCATGCTGTAATCTGCATTTTGGGACCAATGATTGTTGAGTGGACACTCCAATCCATCAATCCAGTAGCTTGCTGGATGTTGGTCAAGATTAGAAGCTATGCTCTTTACGTGCTTCACCAATATGTCACTCCATAATGGCTTTATGATCCTCTTAATCAAGACTACCAACCTGCCACTGGTTCAGCGTGACCTAGGCAACCCACAGTTTCGCCACCCCTCACTCAATATAGTCATCACATTTGGACTAATTCACCTCTCTGATAGACCGGTGGTTTGGCACAATATGGGTAAACTAAGACCTCCTACTCTGCCAATCTCATTTATTTGTTTGTGGGTAAGGAACGCCCATCCTCGAAGCCATGAGGTGAAGCCCAGTCACTGAATTATCTGAGGCATCACTATGCGGGTTAATCTGTCCTGATTTATTTTGACTATCTAAAATCTGCCTTTCTGACAACGTTATTGACTCTGTGCAACAGCGTGCACCTACCCCAACAAGTGCAAGGTGATGCCCACGATTAACTGATATTCGAATCAAGCCAATTTAATTTGATTTATAAACCTGATTAGCATTTTTGTGAAGAGTAAATTTTTAATGATCTTAAGGATACATATATATGAAATTGAACCTAGAATTTTGGGACTGAAACCAAAGGCCAGCAACTGAAAACCTAGGAGGATTGGTCATCCTTCCTGAATCTCCTGCCTTTGGGGTTGTCCCAGAAAGACCTGCAGTTGCTCCATTGCAGCCATCTGATTTGCTACGGGGCCTTTATTATGTTATTTAACTTTACTTCCATCACAAGAAGCATAATGAGTCCCTCCTCCAAGTCACTAGGGCTACCATGCCACTGGCATTCTGAGCTTTCTACTGAGTTAATACACACCAAAATTGGAAGCCCAGTCTTACTTTAATTATCAGGATCCTTGACAGCCAAGGAGTTGGTGGAGGGTATCTATGGGTGTACAAGGAGGTGGTGGAGGACAGAGTTCACCGCCAGAGGACAGTTGACATTTGCTTCAACGCCATATTTCATTCAAACAAGGTTTAAGACCCTTTAAAGAGCCTAAGTTATATAAAATTGTGAGCATATCATTTGGTGCAAATTTGGTATTACTAAACATTTTCTAAGCTTTCCAACTTGTGCAATGGTATGGCAAGCCATCCTTCAACAGTTTTTGGAATCTCACCCATAAAATAAAATTGGGATTGGTCCTACCATCTCCACCTGTGCTTGTGCCCTACTAGTCCAACCAAACAGCTCGTTTACTTGCCAAGATGTTGCCAGTTCAAAAAATATCAGTAAAATTTTTATAGTAGTAATCAAAAGGAAGTTAGAGTTGTTGTGGTCACATCTGATTGGAAGAAAGCTAAGCTTCCAACCTGGGTGTGTTAGTACCAAGTGAAGCGCCCAAAATGCTAGGCACACAGCCAACCTAGTTACTTGAGAGCTGAGCCACCCTAGAGATGAAATGGGTGGTGGTTCTGTTAAAATCAATAACAGTGGCCCATAAAAAACCAGAGTTGCAATAGGGGCAATTGAAGGTCTTAATGGGGTAACCTCAAGGGCAGGAGAGGTAGGGATGTCAATAATCTAACAAGTTTCATAGCTGTTGGTTATTGCATTTAAATGGATCAGGGTGGTGGATGAGCATATACTGGACGGTTTTGCGCCAAATAAGCGGTGGATTGTCTGGGTAAATGGTGGTTCCAAGCAAGCATGACATGCTCAACAGAAATCGGGAGCTATATTAGAAAAATGTATTTACTAATGAGTTTGCCTAAGGCTAAGAGTGATTTCAGATCTAAGGATCAGAGCTTCTGCTTTTAGAATTCAATTTATTTTGTGAAAGGTGCCGTGTATTTCCATATAAGTTCAGAGAAATAAAAGGATGGTGTGGAAGGCATATTCCACAAGAAAGAGCTTTGGAACAAGATGGTTTTTAAAAGAAAAAATTTGAATAAAATGGCAACACTTCTTAAGGATGGCTGTTGCCTTTATATTGAGGGAAAAGAGTCAGATGGGATTTAAACTAAAGTTCTGTGCCTAGACTCCTGTACACATGTCAAATGGATGGATTGGGAAGAGTGATAGTGAATAGTATGGTTCTGTATAATATTGTAAAATTTTTGATAGCAAGTTGGGGAGTGTCAGACAATTGGTTATCTGATGAGTCATTAGGATGTTCCAGTGAATAACAATTGCAACTTTAAAACTAAGAAACCTTTTGGATATATTTATGGGATTTAGTCAGCTCAGAGTAAGCTATTACTCCCAACACCCAGTATAATAGTTCAATTCAGGCTGTTATAAATCCGCTAAACCTCTGGGAGAATAAGCAAACTGGCTTTGAGTTCGCCACCACACTGCCTTAAATTTAGGGCAGCCGCTTAAGGAAAAACTGGTTCCTTCTATAGATTTTAAGAGGGTCTTGGAAGGTGAAAATACTTCTAAGATGTTAGATAAGAACAACACTATTAATTCTTACAACATGGTTATATCATAACTGCTGTAAGGCAATTAACAGTCCAATATTGTGCAAAGAGTTTTTAGAGGATGATGAGGCTAATATTAGCCAAAATGCCCTGTCAAATTCTTGGTGGAACCCCTCAAATTGGGGAAATCCTTATATTAACACCTCTTGGCCAAATAGGTTCTATTGCCATCAGTCAGTTGTGCCAAACCCATGGCAGAATATGGGAATTTAAATGAGGTCCCACCCTGACCCCTCATTAGTTTAGTTCAACGCCTAAGAGGAGACCAACCCCTTTTATAGGCGTGGATGGGGTCCCTCAAGGTGCAAATATCTTCCACATTCTGACTGGTTTAAATACATTAAATCCATGCCTCACAGATTCATCTTACCTGCGATTGACCCTTTATTGGTTGTTCTGTCAAAGCGAGGTGAGTCTTTATAGCTTTGATAGGTTAAAACCCAATATTCCATAATATGGCTATTCCTAGCCTAATCCAAAGCTTGTGCCTATCACACTTCAAGCCTTAAAATAGTTTAAATACTAAGCAGTGATTGTTGACAGAGTTTGCTTTTTACCCCCTTGTCGCCACTATTAAAAATGTTATAAAAAACCAACTTTCTAGTTTTAGAAAGGTTTCACCATTTTATTTAGTTGATATAAAATCCTTTGAAATATTTATTCCCTAAGTTGAGAGTATTACTTCTCCTGCGAAAATATTGTTGAAATTCAGGGGTAATAGCACCAGCAAGCATAAGAAAAGCCGAAATTTTAACAAATGGTGCTCGCTACAGGGGGATTGTACACCACAAAAAATTACATAATTATGGAGGCTGGCTGGTGAATTAACCCTCACACTTGTCCGCTTCAGATGATTTTAGGATAGTTGAGTTAGAAAAAAAGCTACCAGTGCTTTGTCTTGCCTTGATCACTTGAGCAGCACCCTTCTCAAGGCCCTCATGGGGCCTCCACTAAAACTAAAAAACCCTCTCTCAAAGACAAGTTCACAACTGGTTGTAACGGGTGGGTTTGCGCCAATATGCAATGAAAGAATTGGGCAGTTGAGCCACGTTAATGACCATACTAGGGACAAGCCTGAATAAGCCCATCCCCAAACCTGACTGCCATGCATCACTATTGTCATATATTCTCGTACCACTGTTCCCACGACGCTGCATGTCAACAGCAGGGTCTGGGACCAGGAAAGGGCTGAGAACAATGCCAACGCCACACCAAGCTCACTGGCTGAGCTCATAGTTCTGATCCGATATGTAAAATATTTTTTAAATAAATAATGTTTCTTTTAGCAAGAAAATTTCCCTTTATTCAATTTTCTTTTTTCCTCATAGAAGACACAACTGCCCTTTAGGGCTGCGACATCCTCCCCTAAATAGTGCCCTGCCAGTATGGAATAAGCTTCCTCTTGGTTAAGCTCTTTTGAGCTCCATCCAAAACATCATTTGCAAAGATTTAGCATCCCACTGGATCACCATCCATGCCACGCGTAAGCCTGAAATCATACCACAGATGCAATTCAGGTTCAGGATGGCGAATTTTCCTGATTCTGACCTTCCCAGGTTTTTGCTTTTTGGATCAAGGACACATTTGGATTGAATGCCACCTGATCCAAAGCAATGTACGGATAAGGTACCTCCTGATCTGTAACATCACCCCCCTGTAAAGACCAGAACTCTCAGACCTTCCCTGGGCACTGTGCACAATCCTCCTTCATCTGCCACATTGCCTCCTCCACCGGATAGCCCTTCCACTTCACCAGCAGTTGCTGCCGGCCCCTCACCCATTTTGAATCCAATATCTGTTCCACCTCATATTCTGGTACATCCTTTTCCCTAAGGTTCAGAGGTCCTGGGTGCTCTGGAACCACTCCCCTGAATGCTTGTAGCTGGGAAGCATGAATCACTGAATGGGCTCTGGAACCTATTGGCATACTTAACTCAAAGGCTACCCAATTAATGGCTCAGACAATCTGGTATGAGCAAAGAGCTTTGGACACAGCTTGCGACTCTTGATTGGGACAGCATAGTGCTTGGCTGCCACCAATACCCAGTCCCCAGGCTCAAACGTTGGATCCGGCGCCCTTTTTAATCTGCCTGTAACTTTTTCTGAGTCACTGCCCGCTCCAAATTTCCCCATAACTTCTTCCCTTTATCTGACATAGTACTTGACATCTCATCGCCCCCTGACACACTACGCCCACAGATCCACCCATTTGATCTGGGGTTTGAGTCCATAATTTGCAAAAAATGGTGACATTCCCATTGAGGACTGGGAATGATTGTTGTAAGCGAACTGGGACATCTGCACTCACAAAACCCAGTCATTCTGTCAATTGGACGTGTAACACTGGAGATACTTCTCAAGTATCTGATTCACCCTCTCCATTTGTCCATCAGATTGAGGATCATAAACCAAGGACCGCCCAGGCCTATTTTCCAAGTTCCCCATTCGGCTTGACTAGAATTTCAAAATAAATCATGAACACCAGTCAAAAATGATTTCCTAAGGTAATCCATGATGGGAGAATACCTCATCAATGAAAACCTTCACCGCGTCCTTTGCTGTTGAACTCCCAGTGCATGGGAAAAACTCAGCGTATTTGGTAAGTCTATCCACGGCCACCATAACTGCATCCTTCCCCTGCACCTTTGGGAGACCCATTATGAAATTGACACTAAATTGAACTCAAGGGGGCTTGTGGTATTGGCAGTGGATTCAACTTACCTGATGGCAGTTTTCTTGAGGGATTCAACCTCGAATATACCAAACGCTCCCACACATACTTCTTGACATCCTTACGCAGGCTCATCCACAAATACTCCTGATGCACCAATTCCACCATCTTCTCCACTCCTGGGTGCCCTGCCAATGGATGATCATGTGAAGCCCAAATTACCTCCCATTGTAGCAATGGATTGGGCACCCACACACGAGAATTGTGGTATAGAACCACACCCTCTTCATTTTTCTGCATGGTACCTTTGTGGCCATCCCTCTGTCATCTCAGCTTTCAGCCTCCTGCAAAATCTGCTCTCCCCTGCTTTCAGCGGACTTCCTCCCCCAACACACTTCCCCTATCCTCCAACATCAAAAATTGGTCCAGTCGGAACATCATGGTCATATTAAACTCCTCCAATTCCTTTTTCATACATGAAGGCCCCATATTGACTCAACCAATCCGCCAGGACATTCGACGCTCCTGGCCTGTACTCCACCCAGAAATCATAACGGACCAGCTCCATATGCCATCTGGCCTGCCGCTGGTTCATCTTTCTGGGTTTGTGATAGTACTCCAACGCTTTTTGATCCATCCAAATAACAAAAAGATGACGGGCATAGAGTAGGTGATGCTATCATTCCCTCAAGGCTGCCATCACCGCCAACAGTTCCTTGTTGTATATGGGTAGTTCATCTCTACGAGGAGCAACTTATGACTGAAGTAACATACAGGGTGTTCCAGCATGTCTTACCCTTCCTGAAGCAAAACCACTCCCACTGCATAATTTGAAGCATCCATTTCCACCACAAATGGCCTTCAGGGGTCTGGATGGGCCAGTACAGGCGCGGTAAATAACTTACTCATCAATAACTCAAACGCTCGTTCTTCTTCCCTTCCCCATACAAATGGGACGTCCTGGGTTTGACGCGTGAGTAGTAAGGTCATATGGGAAAGATTAATCACAACATGAGAAAGGAAGTTCAAAGACCACCTAGTGCTAAAAAGAGAAAGGAAGTTTAATGTTACCAAGAAGCTCCACACCCCCATCTGATCTGTGGGGGCCTTCCATGCCTGCACCGCCCATAGCTTATCCGGACATATTCTCAATCCTTTTCAGAAAACCACGTTGCCAAGGAACATTAAACTTCACTTGAAAATACATTTGGAAGGCTTCAACCTTAAACCCATCTGACTGATCGCCCCCAGAACTTCCTGGACATCTCATACATGCTCCTCCTGGGACTGAAAAAATACTAGGATATCATCCATATAGGTGGCACAGCATTGACTGATAATTCCTCCAAGGACATGGTCAATCATCCGCTGGAACACCGTTAGAGCATTCCTCAGCCTGAATGGCATTACGCGATACTGGTACACCCCCAGGTGGCACTTAAACGCTGTGTATTGCTGGTGGTCAAGTCTCACTGGTATCTGATTAAATGTGTACACGAGGTCAAATTTTGTAAACACCGTGCATCCAGTAACCATTGGGAGAATATTCTCCAACAAAGGCATTGGATACAAATCAGGCTCAGTGACCATATTCAAACGTTGGAAATCCACAAATGGGCATTATTGGCCGCATGCTTTTGGCTCCAGTAATACAGGAGACACAACTGAGGACCTAGAGGGCTTGATTAACCCCTTGTCCAACATTATTCCACATGGCTCTCCAGCGCTTCTCTGGCCCGTTCATTAAGAGCATATATAGGACACCCCCTAAGAAGCTCTGACCCCTCCTTGAACTGGAATGAAAATGTGAAATAACCCATAGGGAAAAAAGATGAGTTCCCAATAGGACAAATACATCAACAAAGTCACTATATTAAGCTAGTAGCTCTACCTCCTGTATCCCACCCAAGATCCTGCGACCACTAAGGACGTTGTCCTAACCTCCATCTTCCATGTAATCAGAGGTCAAACTGTGGCATCAAGGTATTCATCTTATGTGGAAAATCAATCCGGGGCTGGAAATGATGCCACCGGAGCATCCCCAGTACCTCTGGATGGGCTAGATTTCTGATTGCGCAGAATTCCTCTTTCCCCCAAAACGGGTCCTGCCAAATGACAACCAAGGGCTCTAAATGCCATGATGGGGCTCTTCTGTCACAGAAAAATAAGAAAAACTTGACTAGGCTCCCAGTCAGGGTGCACGAGCACCCAGTGGAGGCCCCAGAATGCCAGAGGCATAGTGGTCTGGGCGACTAATTTGAGTGGGGAACTATGGGGAACATGAGGGAAGCAAACATTCAGTAATGTACCTAAAGCCCCCAAGGCAAACCAAATGGTTGCGTTGGGGCAACTGTGAGTCTTATGGGTGCAACTCCCAAGGGTGGAGAGACAAGGAGGATGATGACTCCTCCAGGGTTCGCAGTTGCTGGCCTTCAGATTCAGATAGGGGGCTTGCACACCAGCGGGAGGCGGCACAGGGGCCGCCACATTATAGAAATATGAGTAAAAGTATGGTGAACCCCATGAGAGGGGCTGAGACCGAGTCGCACCTGAAGGGGGCACTTTAGGTCCCACTGGTGAGCTGGGCCTGCAGCGGCAGGGGCGGCTAAGGAAGCCAAACCCACGCGTGGTAGGCCAGGAATGCCTTGGGCTGCTCCAACTGAGGTGCAGCTTCAGCGGACTCAATGACTGAATGAACAGAAGGGCCTCCATTTAACAGAAGCGTGGAAACAAACGAAGTAGTGGGTTTGACATTGGGGCTGGACGAAATCATGTTTGCAATCTGCTGACACATGGCGGGATTGAGTGACAAGATAATCCAGTTGGCAAACATCAGAAAAAGGGTTTGGGCGATGGTGCGCTCCATCATATTGATTGACAGAATCATTTATAATTGTTTTTAAAGCAGACAGAGACCACGGCATTTTTGGAAGATTTATTGGATTTATTTTGATGAAGGCAAAAAAGAATGAACTGAAAACTGCCCTCAGTGGGGCCAGTTGCCTTTTAAACGGGGCGATAGGCATGGGTAAGTATCAGGGGATTGATTATTCGGGAAATGGAAAGGGGATTTGGTTGGCTGACTCAGAGGAAAGTAAAAGGCAGCTCCTGATTTGGCAAAAGCTTAAAAAAATTTCGCAAATTTTCCCAACTTCTTGGGACCAGACCAGATTGATACTTCTGCTCCAGGTCCTGATGACTCAAATCAGCCTGTTCGCACAGCTGGGGTGGTCCAGATTTGTCTTGGGAGGCAGGAGTCCATGATTTAAGTTTGTTGCAATGCGGGCTGATCCCACTATTGGGAAGATCATACAATCTAAACTTCCTGGATCCATTTTGGAATGTGGGATCCAATGATCCAGGCCATTTGGATCTGGGTTTGTGATCCGAGCCATGTTCCTATCTGGCTTCCAAATCAGGCAAGCCTGGACCAGCTCCCCCAGTCTGGAAATTACCAGCCGGGCTCCAACATTGGGAATTGTCATTTTCACAATTTTTGGCCATGGCTTGCCTGGGGAGCGGATGGCCTCAGGGCCCTCTCCCTGCCCCCTGATGTGAGCCATCTTCCTGCAGACCCCTTCTATCATTCCTACCAGGATTGAAAAGGGGGAAGGGGTGGGAGTGGGATGGCTTTAGGAGGAAAGCTGTCACTGAGAGCTCATCTATAACGTGGGCGAGGTCACCCAGCTGTGACAGAGGTTCCACGGGACCTTGGGGCCCCTCTTGGTCCAAAAGGGGTGCTTAACCCCATCCAGTTTGAAGGGCGGTCCCCAAGACTTACACTACCCTTCCCTTTCTCAACAGGGAGGATCCCACCCCCGGGGGCATAGACAAATGTGTAGTTCTTGTAGTGCTCCAGTAACATAATGGCCAGAACGGCCATGATCTTCTGGGGAGGGCAGGGTGCTGTCAGGTGGGAGACGTGGAATTCCTCTATCAGGTCCTTGCAGTTCATACAATTGTGTGCATTCACCCAGCTGTTCTCATATGAGGGGTAACCTTTCCAGGCGACCAAGTACAGAATGGATCAGTGAGACCTTCGGGAAGCTACAATGGCCTCCACCTCTTCTTCCTGGGATTCCCTGACGACGATTTGCTCAAGGGATGTTGGCCTTTTCTACCTTTATGGGAGTTATAAGGGAGGTGTGGAAGACATTGTGCTGCTTCCAGTGCGCAGGCAGCTTCAGGCGGTAGTCTCTATTGCCTAAATCCTTCTCAACCTTGAAGGGACCTGATCATTTGAATTCAAGCTTGCGAGTGGGGGCCTATATGGAGAGGTTGTGGGTATCCAACATGACAAGGAGCCAAACATGATTTCGTGCCCCAGAAGATACTTCTGATCAGTGAACTTCTTGTAATCCTCAATGGACTTTGTCAAGTGTTTGCGGACCAGGTTGTGCATCTCTCAGAGAGAGCTCATGCGGTCCTTGGCTGCCAGAACCGCTGTGGAGAGTCGGAGACCAATCTGGAATGAGGGGTTATACCCCAGAGTGGCCTCAAAGGGAGAGAGGCTGGTCAAAGAATGTAGGGATTTGTTATACAAAAACTGTGCTAGGGGTAGGTCCTTGGCCCAGGTGTCCTGCAAGGCCGTCACATGGCAGTGCAAGTACTGCTCCAGTACCTGGTTCACACGCTCAGTATTCCCATCAGACTGGGGTGGTAGGCAGTGGATCGACAGGGCTTGATGCGAAGGAGGGCCAACAACTCTTCCTAGAACTGGGCCATGAACTGAGGCCCCCCGTCACTCACTATCTCCTTGGGGAGACCACACATGGCAAAGATATGGTCAACAAATAAATTTTTAGTCTCCACCACAGTAATAGAAGAAAGGCAGGGTATGAAGAGTGCCAACTTGGTAAACTGGTCCACGACTACCATTATGGCATCAGAACCATAAGATGGTGGGAGCTTAATGATGAACTCCACTGAAACTGAGGTCCATGGCCCCTCATCCTGCTGCAAGGGGTGAAACAGTCCCTTCTTCCCAGAGCGATTTGATTTTTCTTGAGCACAGGTGACACAACGAGAGATCCAATTGGGAATATCCTTTGAGGACCCAGGCCAATTATAGGTTCTCTTTATGAGATCTGAACAATTTTTGATACCAGGGTGACCGACGGTCTGGGGGTTGTGGTGTTCCTCAATGAGATGGCTGCATAAGGAATGAGGAACCCAAACCCAATCATGGAACCAGATGGTTCCATCCTGAAAGGTATATGGGGTTCTCTTGCGGCTCATGGACTCCAAGTCTGCAAGGAGCTCAATTCCTTTAGGGCAGCAGGCTCGGGAAGCAAGGATGTGTGGGAGGAGCAGAGTAACAGGGTCTACATCAGCGAAAGATAAAACAGGAGGAGCTAACAAGAGGATTGGGGGGGCACTACCGTCATAAGGTCCAATGGGTCCTCCTCCCCATTGGGGAACAGGGATGGGTTATGGCTGAGCATGTCTGACAAGACGTTCAGTAGCCCTTTGATGAATTTGTACTTAAAATGGAACTCACAGAGGTCTTTATACGTGCAGGTCTGCCGGTGACCTAACTTCTGAGGTTTGCGGTAATAGAGCAGGGCCTTATGGTTCGTCCAAATGGTAATTTCGTGCAGGTCGCCCTGCAGGAAATATCGCTAGTGGGTGAGCAACCACACCACCGCTGCTAGCTCCTTATCATATATTGGACAAGCTTGCTCTGTTGCGGTAAACTTCCAGGAGTAATAGGCCGCTGGGTGCTCAACCCCCTCGTGCTCCTGCAACAGCACAGCACACATGGCCACTGACGAGGCATCACAGGATAGTATGAAAGGCTGGGACGTGTCAGCATGCTGCAGGAAAGGGGATGCGACAAACACCTCCTTGATACCCTCAAAGGCCTGCTGGCACTCGGGGGACCATTTAAAGGGGGCGTTCTTTCCAGTGAGGGGGTGCAATGGAGCTTCCAGCTGAGCAAGAGCGGGGGAAATTTTTTTCAAAAAGGTGACCGTGCCAAGAAAGCTGCAAAGCTGTTTTTAATTGTGGTTGGGGTAGGCCAAGACTGAATGGCCTCCAGCTTGCTGGGGGGACGGAATACTCATCCTTCAGGACAAGATTCCCTAAGAAGGTCACCTCATCTTTGAAGAACTCGCACTTGGAGGGCTTTATGAATAGCCCTGCCTTGTGGATGGCTGCCACTACCACTTCGAGGTCCCTGACGTGTTGTTCAGGGGTGGGGGAATGGGACAGGATGTCTTCAATATAGGCCACCGCACAAGAGAAACGCAAGTCCCCCATAACATCGTCAATAAGGCGTTGGAAGGTGGCTGGCGCATTCTTCAAGCCAAACGGCATCACCCTGAACTTGAAAAGCCCCAGCGAGTGCAGATAGCTGTGAGCCAATCCTGTCCCCTCGCCACTCTCACCTGATTGAAGGCATTCACCAGGTCCAACTTTGAGAAGATGCGAGACTTGGCAATGGCCTGTGCTATGCTATGCTCTAAGGGCAAGGAGTATGGGTCCAGGACGGTGATGTTGTTGAGGTGTCCATAGTTGACGCAGGGGCGCAGGGACCCATCTGCTTTCCTGGCAAAAACTATGGGGGAGGCGATCAGAGAAGACTTCTTGACGAGCCACTCCTTCTCTAGCATGTCGTCCAACCAACTGCTAAGAGCCCTATCTTCTTCCTCTGTATAGGGGTAGAGGGGGCAGTTGATCTTGACTAGGTCGACCATCAAGTGGAACATTAAGACATACTCGGAGTGTGATGGGAGCTTGGTTGCCAGGGGACATGTAAAAGATGGCCTTGTATGGGTCTAGGCAGAAGGGAAAATTGGGGAGGTCAACTAGATCGGGATCCGGTGAGGCGATGGAACCAAGGGATGTACCCTGGGGAAGGGTCTTCAGCAAGGGAATCTCACCACTCAACTTGAGGTTTTTAAACAGCAAGGAGTTGGTGTCAAAATTGATATGAACTTGTTGGCGTTGCCACAAGCCCACCCCCAATATTACAAGATAGAGCAAGTCCTTTACCGCTGAAAAATGGTCAGTGAATCCAAAGTTATGAACTAAGAAGTGCAATGGACGTTGGATGCGACAGGACATCATGGACTCAGGTGAGGCGCCCAGGATGAAGGAAGCTTCATCCATTGTTAGGTCCAAGGACTGTTCCACATTAAGGTCGATGAAGTTACCCACTGCCCCGGTGTCAAGCAGAGCTTGCACCATGACTACCCCTGACTCTGAGGGAAAGGAAATGGGAACTTTAAGTATGCTTGATCTTCTTTATTGAGGTGAGCTAGTGAAAGGGCACCCAAGGAGGGGCCATAACCCAACATCAGGAGAGACTGGCCTGGGACCGCAGGGGTGGGGTGCAGCTGTTCCAGGGTCTCTACCACTTCCTTGTCCCACATGGGAAGACGAGGGTTCATAAGCACACCCACTCCACTCCCTTCAGGAGGTGAAGTAGGTTCATCTTGAGGGACAATCACATCGCACTGTGCGGACTCCAAACACAGAGGGCTCAACGATCCAGCCTTTTGATCTGGGCTTGGGGATGGCAGTACCATAAGCAAGGATTCCCCTGGAGGGAGTTAACTGAGGAGGGCACCTCATCCAAAGGGACATGGGGAACCCCAACCCTGTTGCATTCACCAATGGGGTAGCGCTCTTCATTGGTGCTTGGCAGGGTGGGGACCAGCTCAGCTGATCCAAACGGCAGGCCCAGAATGACAAGGCCACCAACAGCAGGAGAAGACCAGGTCGCAAAGAGAAAGAACGCCCAAAGTAAGGCGTAGGCCAGCGCATCACCCATCCCAGCAAGGAAGGCGGAGAAGGCTGAAACTAGTGGTTGGTTAATTATGTCATGGATATGGCTAAGAAGAACTTGACTGGGCTCCCAGTCAGGGTGCACGAGCACCCAGTGGAGGCCCCAGAATTCCAGAGGCATAGTGGTCTGGGCGACTAATATAAGTGGGGATCTATGGGGAACATGAGGGAAGCAAACATTCAGTAATGTACCTAAAGCCCCCAAGGCAAACCAAATGGTTGCGTTGGGGGCAACTGTGAGTCTTATGGGTGCAACTCCCAAGGGTGGGAGAGACAAGGAGGATGACGACTCCTCCAGGGTTCGCAGTTTCTGGCCTTCAGATTCAGATAGGGGGCTTGCACACCAGCGGGAGGCGGCACAGGGGCCGCCACATTATAGAAATATGAGTAAAAGTATGGTGAACCCCATAAGAGGGGCTGAGACTGAGTCTCCCCTGAAGGGGCACTTTAGGGCCCGGTGATGAGCTGGGCCTGCAGCGGCAGGGGCGGCTAGGGAGCCAAACCCATGCGTGTCAGGCAAGGAACGCCTTGTGGCTGCTCCAACTGAGGAGCAGCTTCAGAAGACTCAGCTCCTGAACAAATGGAAGGGCCTTCATTTAACGGACGCGTGGAAATGAACAAAGTAGAGGGTTCGCCATCAAGGGCAGGACAGATTATTGTGTTTGTGATCTGCTACCATATGGCGGGATCAAGTGACCAGATAATACAGTTGGCAAACATCAGAAAAAGGGTTTGGGTGATGGCGCGCTCCATCAATCAATTGTATGAATTGTTTAGAATTGTTGCAAAACAGACAGAGTCCGCGGCAAATTGGCAGATTTATTGGATTTATTTTGATGAAGGCAAAAAAGAATGAACTGAAAACTGCCCTCAGTGGGGCCAGTTGCCTTTTAAACGGGGCGATAGGCATGGGGAAGTATTGGGGGATTGGTTTTTGGGAATGGGAAGGGGCTTTGGTTGGCTGGCTTGGAGGGGGTAGAAGATGAATCCTGATTTGGCAAAAGCTTTGAAAATTTTCGCAAATTTTACCAACTTCTTGAGACTAGACCAAATTGATACCGCCAATCTTGGTCCTGATGACTCGAATCAGCCTGTTCACACAGCTGGGGCAGTCCAGATTTGTCTTAGGAGTCTGGGGTCCATGGATCAGGTTTGATGCAATGCGGGCTGATCCCACTATTGGGAAGATCATCCAATCTAAACTTTCTGGATCCGTTTTGGAATGTGGGATCCAATGATCCAAGCCATTTGGAGCTGGGTTTGTGATCTGAGCCATGTTCCTATCTGGCTTCCAAAGCAGGCAATCCTGGACCAGCTCCCCCAGTCTGTAAATTACCAGCAGGGCTCCAAAATTAGGAAGTGCATTTTCCCAATTTTTGGCCATGGCTTGCCTGGGGAGCGGGTGGCCTCAGGCCCTCTCCCTGCCCCCTGATGAGAGCCATCTCCCTGCAGACCCCTTCTATCAATCCTACCAGGATTGAAGAGGGGGGAAGGGGTGGGAGTGGGATGGCTTTGGGGAGGAAAGCCGTCACCAAGCGCTCATCTATCACATGGGCGAGGTCACCCAGCTGTGACAGAGGGTCCACGGGACCTTGGGGCCCCTCTTGGTCCGGAATGGGTGCTTAACCCCATCCAGTTTGAAGGGCTGTCCCCAATACTTACATCTTCTTGACACAATGGTGAACACCACCTCTGGACCCCTCTTCATCTTCAACTTCAAACGATCTGCTAAGGCGAACTCCACATAATTTTCCTTGGCCCCTGTATCCACCAGGGTCAGTACCTTCTCTGTTTGACCATATGAGTATAACTCCACTGGAAAGAATAAGCTAGGTTAAAGTGAAGAAGTAGATTTAATGTTCAAAGCATTCTCAGATTGCAAATTTGCAGGTAAGGTAGGTATAGGATTATAACTCTTCCCGTGTCCATAACCTCCTGTTCTTCCCGATTCCTCACAATTTCCCTGACAGACCCCTCCATGGATGTTCCTGAAGTTCCGGGGTGATCCCTGCTAACCTCCTCGACCTTTGTTGGCCACTATGGATGACTGGCCCCTTCCTGGGGACATAGAATCTTCCCGCCAGTTATGCGCCAAGGATAATTGTTTCACCACCTGCCCTGCCAATGCAATTTCTTCTGCCAATGAACTCTGAACCATAGCAGCCGCCATGATGACTAACATATCCACTTGCAGCCCCTGTCTGAACATTTGCAATGATTGCAAATCCAAGACTCATGTCTTTTGCCAATGGACGGAAAATCCGCCCATATTCTTCAACCAATCCTTGGCTCTGACATACCATCAGCAAAGCTACCCCACTTCATACTGCGCCTCATCCAGTCAGGAAGCCCAGTCAATCCAAATGATACAGGATCCATGGATCCTGGGAGGCAACCTTGTTCCACAATCAACTATTGCACCACCACACCCAAATCTGGGGGTAGTGCCTCCACAATTTGCGTAATCTGCAATGAGAAGGGGGTCTCCCCACCCGTTGCTTGATCCAACTGCGCCTGAAAATGGATCTGCGACACCATTTGGTGGATATTCTCTAAAGCTTCTATAGGTAAAGCAGCTCAACCTTTTGGAGATGTAGTACTCTCTGGCATTCCTCCAATTTCATGGGCCTTGCGCCACATACTAGAACCATCTCTCTTATTAAGAACGTTAGTGAGAACACTCACCATCACCACCATCAACACATGGCGATACCATTTCTCCTCTCCTGGAGCCGCCACCTCTTCTTGGGGACCCCACAAAACTGACAAAAAAGTATTTGTGATACATCTAATGTAATGGGCAGGTTTGCGCCAATATGCAACGAACAAATTGGGCAGTAAAATCCACGTTACTGACAATAATAGGGACAGGCCTGCAGAAGCCCATCCCCAAACTCAACCTCCATGCCTCGTCATTGCCACAAATTATTGTACCACTATTACCATGGCGCTGCACGCCAACAGTAGGGTCTAGTACCAGGAAAGGTCCGAGAACAACACCAACGCCACACTGAGCTCACTGGCTGAGCTCATAGTTCCAAACTGATCCGTTTTTATATTTTTTAAATAAAATAATGTTTCTTTTAGAAAGTGAATTTCTCTTTATTCAATTTATCTTTTTCCTCATAGAAGACGCAACTGCCCTTTAGGGCTGAGACATCCTCCCCTAAATAGTGCCCTGCCAGTATGAATAAGCTTCCTCTCAGTTAAGAACTATTGAGCACCGTCCAACACATCATTTGTAAAGATCCACCATCCCACCGGATCACCATCTACTCCGCGCATAAGCCTGATGTCATACCACAGATGCAATTTGGGTTTGGAATGGCGAATTTTCCCAATCTAGACCTTCCCAGGTTTGATGCTTTCTGGATCAGGGCCACGTTTGGATCGATTTTCACCCAATCCAAAGCAATGTACGGATCAGGTGCCTCCTGATCCATTACACTGGTGAGGGAAGTATTGCCTCTTTCCTTTACGTTTATGAATCTATTATGGAAGGAGCAACTGACCATCTGAAAACCATCTGCATCCTTCCTTGCTTGAGTCATATGGCTCAAGAAATAATAGTTCTAAACATGGCCACCCTCAGTACCTGGGTGTAGTTTTAGCAAGCGCTTATTAAAGAATTTGGCACCATGCAGAGTTTGCAACGGCAAAAACATGCCTTTATATGCCTTAGTCTGCAAAAAGGGGTAATTGAAAAATTCTTTTTGTTGAGAAATTATATAGTGAAGCTTAACCTCTGTTAATTGCAAAAATGCTACCTCTTGATGAAGCCATTGCTGCTGTTTTGGCTGGTCTGACGCCTCCTCTCTCTTAGGCGATGTATAACTCTTTAGTCAAGCACACTTTTTGGAATGTACGAGATATCAAAGGAGCTTTGCTAGAAGTGGCTGAAACTTATGAACCTGACCCTATGTCAGGAGTCTGAGGCGAGAATATACTGCAACCCTTTTAGCATCTTATATGGCTGTCTCCCTCTGTAAACCTGCTTACACGGAGATGCTGCACTGAGATTCCCCTCCACCATGTGAGGATAGCCAGAGGATACTGGAAGCGATGGGGCAGCGCTCCCCTCCTGCCCCAGTTTCAAAAGCTCTTCCATTGAAGGCAGTTATCACTTTGAATTTTACCCATAACTTCAGAGCAGTCTTCTAAAGTGGGAAAATGTCACGTCCTGCCAAGCCGCTATCTCTCTCCTCTTCATTCTCTCCTCTAATTGGCCTTCGTTCAAAACCTGAAGCCATGAGGAAACCCAACCCTGCTAATGCAAAGTCCTAAATTAAATCCATTTATATCCTAACTCCTCCTAAAAAGATTAGAAAGGTGGATGAGAAATCCCAGGGCCTATTCTGAAATAAGGGAAGCCCTGAACCTACCTTACATCCTTTAGGCTCCTTGATGTGCATTGATAACCACTATGATGATGAATATGAAGGGGGTTATGAAGATATCGGTTCCCATGTCTTAGGAGCTCCCATAGAAGCAGAGGTATCTGACAGGTTGAACCTGGAAAGAGTGGACACGACTAGGATACCCCACCAAACGTATCTCCGACAAGTGCTTATGGATTTTGAGTTATTGACATTTCCATTGACGCTGATCAGCTCATTGCTACGCTGATCTTATCCACCCAATGTGTTCATACCCTGCATTCTATCCAGGAAAAGTACCTTGAAACTGCTAAAAGACTAGATTCCACTCTCTGGCCAAAGGAGTTCCCAGATCTTTCTCCCAACTTGGATGGAGCCTTAACAAAAATGGATGTCATTGTCAAAGGAGTGCGGGTCATGGATATCCTAAACACTGGATCCCCTGTGAACTTTGTGTCAACAAAGCTCATGAAAAAATAAAGCTAGTCCCTGACCTCAACTAAACCCATTTGTTTGGTACTGCCGTTCCCTTCAGCACATGCACTATTGGTGCCTACTCTTCCTTGCCAATCCATTTCGGGAAGCTCATTTTGTCAGCCCCAGTGGTGGCCTTGGGTAACTATACCTATGATTTATTCATTGGTACACAGTTTATGCTTAGTATGAAAGGATCATTAATTTGTAGCAGGGCTTTATCTCCCTGCTTAACTACAAGGTTCCCTTGATTCTGACCAACTGTGAGCTAAATAAAAAGGTCTACGCCTACACCGTTGAGCACCCTTCTCCGCCTTGTCCCTACACTACACAACGACGGGACAAAATACAAGAATGTTTCTTCAATCAGTGGACGCCCTAGATGGTATACATTATATGAGTCTGAGAGGTAACAATCAAAGCGTGTGAACAAAGGTTATTTGACACTAAGAATAACTTAAAAATACCACGCAATTGCTTATTGCATCTAATTAGTGTTAACAGAGTTAGTCCTCTTAATCCCAGAGTATTGCCAGGCGTGCCAGGCTCAGCTTATCAGAGAACTATTAATCTCCTGCTGAGGATCTCACAGAAAAGGACATGGTCATCAAGAAGCATCAGAAGATTGGAAGAGGACTGCTAATTCCCATTGAGTACGTCCAAAAAGTTCACTGTATCGGGTCCATGACATATATGGGTAAACCTGCTGATCAGTCATTATTTACTCTGCCCACTCTCCATAGATCTGATGATCTAACCCCCGCAGAGCTTGAAAAATTTATTTCTTTAAAGGAGTCCTATAGCGACATCTTCTCCAAATCTGATACTGACTATGGACACATGAAGGCTTGGACTCATATCTTTGGCATTGGGGATGTTCGCCCTATTTGATCCAAACCCTATTGAGAGTCAAAAGTCCAGGAGCTACAATTGCGTACAGAGCTCAAACAGTTTCTGGTTGCTGGGTTTCTGGTGCCCTCCAAAGGTCCTTGGTCATTCACTTCTGCCAATAAAAAGAATAATGGAGATTATTGGTTAGATATAGATTACTGCAAATTTTAATACCTCAAAAAGAAAGATAGTTACCCTATTTCCCTTATTAAAGATGCTCTAGCTTAAATCTATGGGTCTAATTTCTTTCCCAATATGGACTCGACTAGAAGTTACTGGCAGATGAACCTTTTTTCCACAGGATCAGGAGAAATGTGCCCTTATTTGCAGTGAGGGTCTGTTCCAACCCATTTGGCTACCTTAGGGGTTGTAAAATGCACCTGCAACTTTTCAGCGGACGATGGATCACATTATCCAGGATATTAAGCTGAGCTGTGTGATTGTCTATCTCGATGACATCACAGCTTTCTCCAAGACCTTCAACGAGCACCTCACGCACATAAAGGAAGTGTTTTAATGCTTGCGGGCATCTAACATAAAATTAAAGCCCTCCAAGTGTACTTTCTTCCAGAAGAAGCTGGATTCCTTGGAAATGTCATCATAAAAGATGAGATTCATCCTCTACAAGATAAGGTTAAAGCGATATTCAAAATTCCGGTTCCCAAAACCCTTTGCAACATCAAGATATTCTTGGGCATGATGGGGTACTACTATCAATTTATCTTTAAATTTGTCCTGCTCCTTGAGTCCCTTGTCCACTCTTGGTAAGAGAACCCCCTTCCGTTGAGATTCTGAACAAAAGACCGCATTTGAGATCCTGAAGGAACTATTATAAAAAAGGCTAATTTTCCACCACCCTGACTATGACAAGCCCTTCAAGTTATTCACTGATGCCCCTGACTACGCTGTTGGAGCTACCTTGCTTAATTAGGTGAATATGGGGTCAATCATCCTGCATCTTATTTCTGCAAGATGCTCTTGAAGGCTGAGCGCAACTACAGAGTTACTGAGAAGTAGTGCTTCACTACCCTTCTCTCTGTAAAAAATCATCATCCCTTTTTTATGGGACTTCGATAAAAGTAATTACCAACCACGCCACTTAGAAGTGGTTGCAGTTTATGAAAGATTCTATGAGACTGTTAGCTTTCTGGGCTTTGAAGCTCCAGCATTATGATATGATAAATTGAGCATTGGGTGTGAACTCACCATATGAACGTTGATAGGGTTGACGCGGCTGTCTATCCTACACCTTGACAATATTGAAGCAGAGAGGTTAAATGACCTCCTAATAACTCCTAACGCGTGGGCTGATGAGGATGAACCTGTACAAAAGATGATATCTTGGAACTCCCACAATACCAAGGTGGAAAGTGGGAAGCTATACAAGAAAGTAGAGTGAACTGGTTGCCTTATCTCCGGCCGCCAGAGTGAGTACCTGTGATTTTGGAGTCTTACTATCCTGGGGAATGAGGGAGTGCGATAAAACCCATGGATAGACTAGAGAACGTTACTACTGGGAGGGCATCATGTAACCTTAACTGAAGCCCTGGATGCCTGCTTGACTTGTAAAAAGCAGTCTAAGTTCAAGACCAAATATCAATATCAACCTAACACTCCTCAACAGCCTCTCCGCATAATAAGCCTTGATGTGGATGGCCCTCTATTCCAGATGACTGGGGGAAATCATTATATCCTAATAGAAACTTTTTTCACTTAGATAGCCATAATTAAAGCCAATTTTTGAATTTTTTTAAAAAAATACAAAACACAACTGCTCAAATGATAAAGAATTTAAAAATATTGATGCTTTTGATGCTTGATGCCCCATCATGGGGTGGTGGTGCGCTGCCGCTGGCATGTTTCATCCGCCACTGAAGAGTGCCTGGGTTGGTCCTGCTAGCCCTTCCAACGCTACTGGGAGTTATGTCCACCCTTAGGACTTGGACCACCACCTTGCAAGTTTTGAAGTGGTGCTTCATAACCCTTTGGTGCTCCCATGGAGCAATTTGTGTTTTGGCCTCCAGGTCAATTATGGGAATCTTTTCCCATATGCAAGCGCGGCCATCATTGAAATGGCCATGACAGTGCATAAACCCACAAGCTTAATCGATTTTCGCCCCTTCAAGGGGTATTTCAATCATGGCTTCCATTTAGAAGCCAGTGCAGCAGCAGCAGCCAAGTTGCCATTAATTTTTAAAATTATTCACCAAGACTGTTTGCACTTGGCTCCTGGATGAGGCCACTTTGGTGGTCCAGTTCACCATGTTGCCCTCCGACCTTTTCCCTGAACGCCTCCATCTTGAGCTCACGGAGGGTTTGTCCATTTATGGCGCAGACCCCATCTTGCAGTTTGTGGTTTCTAGTGGGGTAGATTGTTTAGCAGGGCCTCATGCCATTGCGACAATCTGCCACTTCCATTGCAACACCCACCTTGTAATTCCCCCTCACCATGATCAAATCTGCCCCTGATCACTATTCTGGGCGTGCATCAAGAATAGCTACGCCATTTGCCCCTTGTGCTTCAAACTTGACCATTCAAAGTGCAAGTGCCCAGCGGTTTTCACAAGCACTATTTTTGCCACTCCCCCTCCAGCATTGGCTTGGCTACAGCCGCGTCAAATTTTTTGAGTGGGGCTTGATTCTCCCACCCCCAACCTTGGCAAATTCTGGTGTGGCTTCCAAAGCTGCAGGCAATCAAAATTTTAAAAATTTGGTTAATTTACGCCAACCTGAGCAGATGGCTTTAAGAGTTTCAGCTGAGCTTCAATGGTCAACAGTTTGCAGCCAATCAGGTGTGGCCAACTTTCCAACTCTGGTGGCTGGGCCACGTTAGCTGAATCAAATCCTTTTGAGTAACTCAATTGGATTAATAAAAGCAACCAGCTGTATAATGTCTATCTGGATTTTGCATTGGAGGAGTTTTAGTCAATCATCCCAAATCATGACCCCGCAGTTTTCAACCTAAAAACGGTTATACAATTAATAGGAATATAAATAAAATGGCAGTTGAAGCCGCTTCTGCTCCTGCCAATACCCTACTCCGCCAGCTACTCCATGGGGCAATGGAACTTTTGGTTGAGGGTATTCCTATCCCCAACATTTATCATGATTTTGAGGAAGATGTGAAGTATGAGATTGAGGATCTGGCTTTTGGTGTGAGCTGCACCTTCATTGAACAGCAAACAATTCTCTTTTTGACCCCAATTATCAAGAAACCCGCCAGAATATCAGGTCACTTACTTGTATGCCTGCTCTCATCACTTTTGCTGATCATCAACTTGCTCATTACATTGAGGCAATGGACACCGCTGGCCTCATTAACAAAGAAAACCCACAATTTTACCTCCTTATGCCACATGTCGCTGATGCCCCAAACCCTATGTTGTTAGCCATGGTCCAACAGCTAAAGCAGGCGCCGGACAAAAGTTTCTCAAAATTTCTTCGCCTTCTGATATGGCTTCCTAGGCAGTTAGCTGAGGTGCCATATTAGGAATTTTTTATATCTAATAATCCCTTTGTTTGGCCCATTTGCAAATAAAGATGCATGTCGGCTCCCCCTTTTTGGAAAGGCACCACTAGTGCTAAAAAAGATATATCCTGGTAAGTATTGATCATTTTACCAGATGGGTTAAATCTGTGGCTAACCCCTGCCCAAACTGCAAAAGCTACCGCCACATTTCTCCACCAAATTATTTTCACCCACCATGGGTGTCCTCAAATCCTTCTCTGTGACAATGGTAAGAACTTTACTTTAAAAGTTGTTAAGATTCTAGATACTTCAATAGGGGCCCAGAAGCTCTTTTCTGCCCATTATAACCCATCTACTAAAGGTACTGTAGAAAGAATAAATGTGACCCTGGTCTCCATCCTATGAAAGATGGCCAATTCAGATCCTCTACACTGGTATCTGTACTTACCCAGTGCCCTCATGGCCTACTTTATCAGTTACCACAAGATTCTAAATATGTCTCCTTTCCAGTTGTTGTATGGTTGAGAACCTTGGGTGCCAGCCCTGTTAGCCAAAGATTATTCTCTGCTAGGACTGACCTTGAGCAAGCCATGAAAAAGTAGGCCAGGCATCTCATTCTGTTACATGCTGAGGCTATGAACAATCTGGCAAAGACTGTCACTAAAGAGGATCAAGCAGCTAATGAGCTCCAGACCCATCCTACTTCCTTCCAAGTATCAGATTTGGTGTAATACCACAATTAAATCACTGCAAGAAATTAAAATTTAGGTATATTTTGGAAGGATCTTTCATAGTCACATACAAGCGAGGGGATTAGTACTCCATCATATCCTTTGCTTCTGGAGTTACTATCAACTGGGTCCATGGCCAGTTCCCGAGCCCCTATTCTCCCCTTATCACTCTTGAAGTGGGTAATGTCAGACAAGTACCAGTAAAATATTGTGTGAGGAGCATTATGGAGGTCATGAGGCTAATATTGGCCAAAAGACCCTGGCTGATTCTCGGTGGAACCTCTCAAATTGAGGGATCATTCTATTATTGGTCCTTGGCCAAATAGTTTGATTTGTCAGTAGTTGGGTTGTTCCAAACCCACGGTGGATTATGGGAATTTATGCAAGGTCCTCCCTGACCCCTCTATAGTTTATTATCAATACCTAAGTGGATACCACCCCCTTAATATGGCGTGGAGTGCAACCTCAAGGTAAAAATAATTTTACTCATTCTGATTGGGTTAAATACATTAAATCCATGCCTCTTGAATTCATCCTAGCTGCGATTGACCCTATATTAAGTGTTTCAGTTGAAGTGAAGCGAACCTTGAGAGCTTCAATGGGTCAAAACTCAATAGGTTTAATTCAGCTGTTTCTAGCCTAATCCAAATTTCGCGTCTAAATCACTTTGAGCTTCAAATAAGTTTAAATACTAAGTGGTGAGATATTAAGGGGGTTCACTTTTACCACCTCACCGCCACTAATAAATATTATATAGAACTAACTTAACATTATTTTTACAAGGTTTTCATATTTTATTTAGATAATATAAAATCACCTGAAATATTTATTCCGTCAGTTAAGAGTATTGCTTTTCCTGCAGAAATAGTGTGAAATTCAGGTGTAAAATGTACCAGCAAGCATATAGCAGCCTGAATTCCAACACCTGCTGCCAATCACTCGCTCAAATATAAGTCAAGACGAGGCTAAGATACTTTTGAGCGTTCTGATAAGCTAAATCTTTATTTACCTAAAACGAGCCACTACATGCATAACCTAAATTCTGTCATGTACTCAATATAAGCCATCAAGTAGTTTAAATACTTTTGTTTTTTTTTATTTTTTATCTTTAATTTTTATTTGGGAGTACACGACTGGAGATGACACACTTGAGGGATGAGATTGGCGAGTAAATGGGAAAATATTAAATGGGGTGTAAACAGAGTGTTTTGGTGCTATTCACACAACCTTGGCATCGCGCCTTGCTGTGAGTTGTTGTTGGGGGAGACCTTGGTTGCCTCGGGTAAATGGGCTTTCCATAAACATGTTCATTGCACTATGGAAATTTTAAACATATAATAGATGACCCAAGATGCTACTCTTGCATGTTGTTTCAGTGGAATGGCATCCCAAATGGCCAGTAGCCAAAGAATTTGTTCAGACTAAAGCAGAAGTTGTTGATGGCCCTAGTTGGGTCAGACCAATGTGGACTTACAGTGGCGGCAACTCATCTACTATGAATTTCCCATAATGCTAAAACGAACAATTATCTCGTTGCAATCAAGGTTTCAATGCCTTGACCTGGCCTGAAAGAGCCAGTCCTTGGCTTTGTGGTATTTGTGGATCATAGCTGTGCAAAGCGCACCGCTTCCAGACTCTTACCGCTGTTTTAATTGAAACATACCTGTAGAGCAGCGAATCTTTTCTCTGAACACTGTGCACTGCCTGTGCATGGCGTTTAAGCGCTCCCCTGTCCAAAAAAGTTATTTAGCAACTCTCCAATGCAGAGTTGTAATTTTGGGGTAGAGTAGAGGCTCACTTGATATTCTCCAAGTAGTATTATGGAGTTCAAGAGTGACTTATTCCCCAGAAATCCAGCGCTGGGATTGGATGGATGCTTAGGCCCTCAGAATTCACATTGGCTGCTGGCTCTGGGTGCCAATCAAGTTTTATAATCCTTCCTTTATTTCCCACAGTACGTTTCATGAGGTTTGAGTTCAATTTTTGGTTCTATTTTTAATATTTTAAATTATCAGAGCATCACCTTGGCTACAGGTGTCGCGTCCCATGGCCCTACTAGCCCTAGGCGTGAACATGGGTAATTGAATAGGGTGGTTGGGGATCCTGGGTTCTTGAGAGCTAGATTTCTGGATATTTGAGTCCTTTCTGCAGATGCCCATGGAGGCGGACTCCCTTCTTGTGAGGTCGCAGAACTGATCAATTTCATGAATATGTTCGCAACGTTGCATTCGGGGTCTATTAGCCCCATCCTGCCTTCAGAAGTTGGCCCCCTTAGTGTGGTGATCCTGGCTGAGGGGGAGCATGAGCCCCTGAACCAAGGTTGTAGAATCATTGTGAGTTTTTCTAAAAAAATTTGCTAAAGGTGATTACATGTGCGGGTACCAAATTTCTGAAAAGAGCATAGTGCTGGCGAGGTGACATTTTCCAGCCAGAGATATCATTATGGACTTCCACCTTACCACTGTCCTTTGGATAACCTGAAGTAGCTTCTCTTCCACCTCTTGAGTAGCTATACCTTCACTTGTGATGGGGATCCCTAGGTTTTTGAGGATTCCTTTGGGCAAGGCATCTGAAAGGGTGGTTGGATAAAGCCTGATTTTTACACTTCTTCACTATGCTTAAGTTGGTGACTTTTCTTTTTGTCCTCTTATTTTTATGGCCTGGGCGCTTAGCATTTGATAGCACCAAGATTTAGGATTTAGTTTTGTTGATTCTGGCTTGGAGGACTTTTTCATATAGGCTGATTAACTCCTCTACCTTTTTGGAATGCGCCTTGGAGGAGAACCCTACCACACAGTCATCTGAAAAAGCCAAAACATTAAGTGGTTTTTGCACCTTTCACTCAATGCCAGATAATTGTTTCTCCATCACCCGTAGGAGGGGGTCAATTGTGAGGCTGTACAAGATAGGGCTAAGTGGGTCCCCTTGACGGAGGCCTCTTTACGGTGTGACAGGAGGTGAAATAAATTCATACTCTAGAACTGAGAAGGTGGATGGCAGCTGATGGTTCGCTATCCATGATATAAAGGGTTTGGTAAGCCCTTTTTGTGAAGTATTGAGGCCAAGTACTCCCAGTCAACTCTGTCATATGCCTTAGCTTGGTCTATAAAGCAGAGTGCGCCCTTAGATGCTTCTCCCAGTGTGTTTGTTACTTGGTGGATGTTGCCCCAAATGCTCTTCCCTGAGGTGAAACCATGCTGTTATGAGGCAATGCACTCCTTAGTTCTTTCTGAGAGACGCTTAGCCATTATCTTTCCCATTATCTTCATATCAGCATTGATTAGAAATATTGGGAGTCAGTTGTTCAAATCAGTACGGTCCCCTCTTTTGTGGAGAATTATGGTATAGGCTTCTGCGCCTCCTGGTATCACCCTACCCTCTTGCAGACTTGAGTTAAAGAGGGATAGCATGGGCTTCTTTATTACTTCATAGTGTGCTATATAGTACTTATAGGGGATGCCATTTGGTCCTTGTGACTTATTGGTAGGGAGCCTCCGTAGAACCTGTGCTAGCTCATTCTCCGTTATGGAGTCAACAAGGTTGGCTAAATGCTTGGCGTGGTTGGGAAAAACATTGATGAAGTAGTTTTTAGAAGCTTCCTCTGGTGAGGTTGCTTATACAGTTCTGAGTAGTAGGAGTGGGTGATGGATGTTTCCTTTTATGGGTTGCTAGTGGTTTGGTCTTCGCATGTTTGGAGTTCAGTGAGACTGGCATTTTTTGACCTTATTTTGTAAGTTTGATAGAAAAACTTGGATGGTCGGTCCCCCTAAACAGCCCATCTGGCCCCTGCTTGGAAAGCCTCCATGTGCATTTGAAGTTGTTTGTGTTTCTTAACAATTAGTGTCAGTTTCACTCAATCTCTAGCCCACTGTGGTGAGTAGCCGCTACAGGGTGGGTATCTTTCCAGATGGTCTAATGTTCCAAGAGCTTTGACAAAATTCTGCTATTTTCTTCCTTGTGCGACTGGATGCTGCATGGGCTGGGGCGGATAGAAATTCCTTTGTTAACATTTGTCACTGCTTACATAAGGTATCAGAGTCATTGCATTTGGCTAGTTTATCTACATGTCTTTTTTTCTGATCCTCTACTTGTACCAGATTCACATTCTTTGGCTGCATCCTTTTACAACGTTGGCTTTTGGGTGGTTCTTTCTTTGATTGCATACTAATTTTCACCATTCTATGGTCTGATAGATGTAGGTCAATTGTTGCAGAATCTTCAACTTGTGGTTCCAATGACACGGGTATGAGTATCCAATCCAATCTAGTGGCGCTGATTAGTTGATTTCCTACAATATTTGGCCGCGTCAGATTTGGAAAGTATAATTCTGAGATTGTTTTTGGCGTCTAGAAGACCTTTTGATGTCATTAATTGCTGTAATTGGTTCGATACTATTGGTGGAGTTGTGACATTTGGCCATCTGCCACTAGTTCCATCTAGCCAGCAAATGAAGTCCCCTAGTTAAATCGTTTCTTCTGGAAGGTTCAAGTCAATTAGTTGTTCAAAAACTCTTCCCTTTTGTCCGCTTTAACAGGGGCATATGCTGAAGCGGCCTGATATGATTGATTCCCCCATTTGAAGGCCAGAACTAGAACCCTTCCTTCCAGATATGAATGGTAGTTGGTGATTGTGATGGCAGCTGTTGCTTTGACTACAAATCCAAAAAGCTGGTCCAGAATGTTTGCAAAGGGAGAAAGAGCCTGTACCATTCTTCCTCCTTTCCAATAGGTGCACTTGCTCTCCTGCAAGGCAAGCACATCCACCGGTGGGTTTAGCAGGAGCCCTCGTTTCTTATCCAGGGACTTATTGGATGAGAGTTCTGCTATGTTGGAAGTCCTAACCGTTAGCGAGCCCAGAACGCCTGCTAGGACTGCATAAGGCCAGATTAAACGTGCAGCTGCGGTAGCTTGCTTTTGTCTAGACCTAGTTATAGGACCCTCGTAATTGGTTTGGGCTGATGGTGTACTTGATTGCCATTATGGTGCCCAGAGTTCTGATTTGGGTTCTCCATGCAGTGAGCACTGTTGTCCTCCATGCCGTTGATGGTTGAGAAACTGTTGGCTTATGAAATGTGTTAGTTAACTGGTACTTGAATTGGTTGGGCTCCATTGTGTACATGTAGGAAGTGTGCGTCGTCCCTTTCTGATTGAAATGCCTATTGCGCATAACCTTGCGGCTGCTGAGCTGTCTTAGGGGCGGTCATACTAGCGAGGTGCTCCTGCTGTTTCTCAATGTTGCACTTGGCTGCTTCCTTCCAAGACGCTTCTTCCTTCTCCTCCTTCTGCTCCTTCTTCTTGGCCTTCTCCGCTCCCTTTCTGACCTTCTTTTCTTATTTACGTTTCTCTGGTGAGACTGGTTGGACCACCTCATAGATAGCCTGTGATTCTCAGAGGCAGCTGTTAATGCGTCCCTCAGGTCTATATCCTTCAGACTTTCTTCACACTCAATAAGCTTTCTTCCCTCCCGTGTAGCCAGAAAGGCATTATTTTTATGCCCTACTTTGTTACAGCTTGTGCATATGGGAAGGCTCTTTTCTGGGCGGAATGAGAAAGGGAGAGACTGATTACCCTTTGGGTCCAAGATGTACGCTTTTCGTGGTATTGTATTAATGTCACCATCAGTATCCATGCTCAGGCGTATCATTGCTACAGCCTTGTCTGTAGCCAGGTAAGTCAGGAGGCGGTTTTTCTCCATTTTAAAATAGACTAGCTCTCCATATGCGCTCAGGCCGCATTTTAGCGCTGCCCCACATAGTCCTGCTTTTCAGTGGTTGAGTGTCCTTCTAGTACTACAAACAAATTTTTATCATTCCAAAAATGGGTGCGTGTAATTAGGATATAGGCTGTAATTTGTTCAGGCTCCTTGCCTACTCTCAGCTTAGTGTAGGTGACTACAAATGGGGCAGCTATGGATGCATCTGCGGCCCCAACAGTAACGAAGCCAAGATCTAAGGTTCCCATTGTGAGTTTTTTCAGTCAAGCTTACAGCTTCTGGAAAGCTTCTGGGATAGCCTGACATACTGCTTCATATCATAGAGGTTCCTCAACGCCAAAGTTAATGCGCACACCAAATTCACGAGAGGACTTGAAAAATGCGTGGCTGATGTCATTTCAGTGAAAATCTTATCCCATCTTGAGATAGTCACTGTTTGGGACATATGGTCCCTTTTTTGCACTGCAGTTAAAGTTGAGCAGCTGGGCCTTCTGGCCCATGCTGTTCCCCTTCATCGCTGCTTTATAGGTGTGTGAGTTCAGTGGATTTAGTCGCTTTGTCATCCCCTGATTGGACGACAAAATAAGACAAGTTGTAATTGGTTGAATAAATCTAATCAACTGTAAAAAAAGTGATGCTTACGGTAAAGAAAAGCAGTAGTTTAAATACAAAGAGGTAATAATTTATGGGGGATTGCTTTTGTCTCTTTTTTATTACTAGTAAATTTTTATATATAAAATCAACTTGTGGTACCCTTCCCTTATAAAATATTCAACCGCTGTCAAGAGCTTTATTACTCCCACAACCGCAAGATTGTTAAAAACCTGTGCAAAAAGCACCAGCGAGCTAAAATCTCCAGGATTCCATCTGGGAGCACTTCAGTTTATCTATTCCAATTCTTCACAAATTTAGTTTGATCAGTAATCATTGTAGCTAAATTTATGCATCTCTGTTAAAATTGTTAATCATTTTAATTCACTTTGGGAGTGTATTGATAACGTCAGAGGATCAATCCACAATCTGCCTACCAAAAGTGAACTGGTCTGAATTGTTAATGGGGATCTTTTGGGGTGGATTTAATCAATCTCTTTTATAACTGAGGTATTCTAGTTAAAAGTATTATGAGACTTAAAGTCCTTATGGAGGCCCTTTACCTGAACAATCTTCCTTATAACCTCACCATTTTCAACAGATTATAAATGAAAAAAAGCTTAAAGGAGGATCCCTAGGGGCAGGGCAGTCATCCTCCGCTCATCTAACACATGTGACAGGTCACTGGTGCACAAGGGAACCACGGGAGGCCTTGGGATCTTCTTTCAAAAAAAAGTTTGCTCCCATTAAATATGTAGACATGGAACATCAAGACTTACATTATCTTTTACTTTAGAAACAGGATACATATCACCACCTGGAGCAAGGGTTAGGGCGTAATTCTTTTGTCTTTTTGAGAATATTGATGGATAGCATGGCCATAATGCTATTGGGAGGATGGAGTGCGCCTAAATTGCCTGGTGAAACTCTTAAATAAGCTCCTTGAAAATGTAGTCCTTGGCGCTCACCCTGCTTTCTCATAGAGAGTGGTAGCCTTTTCAGATTACCAGGTACTGGATGGAGCGTCACGTCTTCTGGGAGCATAGAATGCCCTCAACTTCATCCTCCTGTGATTTGTCTACCATGATAGATTCAGGCGACATAGAAATGACTCTTTGAAGGAGATGGCTGATACACATGAAAAACATCATGTTTCTTCCAATATAGTTTTAGGAACCCAGAGTGCAACAGAAAGACCTGGCTTCCTTCCCTTTTTTATTTGTACGAGGATGGCTGACCAGGGGACAGACACATCCGTTATGTAGGAGAAAAGAGGAGGCGGAGAATAACAGAAGCGGGAAAAGAGAGCAAAGCAACTAAAGAGAACTCAAAATATGACATGGCACACTTTGGTGTGGCTGGGGGCCACGGGTGGTGGGTGACTAGACCTTGGGTGGCATGGCGACCCTGGCTAGTAGGGTGTACCACCTATGGAGACTGTGAGGTTTTCAGTGTCATATAGGAGGAACCAGATTGGAATCCATGTACCCATCCATTTTTTCCATTTGTGTTGGAGTGAGCCGAACAGCCAGGCTTGGAAGTGGTCAGCCAAGTGGTTGTGGAACCTGACGATGGTTTGGTTGAGGTTGTGGAAGATCCCATTGAATGCGTCGAGGGTAATTGTGTGAATAGACCATATTGCAATGCACACAATTAGGGCCCTCAGTGTCTGGGGGATAGGTGAGGCCATGTTGAGTGCCATGATATCACGGGACAGTCGGAATTTGGTTGTGGGTGGTTGTTGAAACAAGTGCATCACGTTGGCCCAGATATGCGCAGATGGTGGGCATTCTTCCAGGCGGTGTGCTAGTGTGTTGGGTCCGCCACAGATGGCGCATGTCTTAAACATTGAGAACTTACGGTCAGCTGTTCTGTATGTGCGGCGCATGTATCGCCACATTGTGGAGCATACTTGTGGGGATAGGAGGGGACAGGTGACGAGGTTCCACACCTGTTTTTGGGTTTGTAGATCATATGGGATGTCTTGGTGGTCTAGGTAGTCGATCCTGGACAGAGGGAAGGTTGGTAATGGGTTGGGCGCACTAGATACCGTTTGTCCTCTGTGGAGTTGCACATATCCAGTTTGAGGGTGAGTGTCTTCAGATTGCTGTGCATATGAGAAACTCCAATTTCCTTGTCTTAGGTTGTATAGGATACGTTTGAAATATCGATTGGTGTTATGTGGTCCAGTGGCGTTTGGGTGTGTTACAAGGTACTTCATCAGGGTCTTCGGGTTGGAAGGAGACCTCAGATGTAGTGCCCTTGCAAAATTGGTTTGGGCTGCCTTAGCCCAGTGGAGGGATGGTGGGTTGGGTGACGTCGTGGAGGCTATCCATGAGCCTAGTATTTGCGTTGCTCTTTCCATGAAGTTGAGCAGCCCCATCCCACCTTTCTTCCGTGGGCCGTACATGGTCTCCAGCCTGATAGGTGCACGGTATCCCAACCATAGCCAGTTCTGTAGGAGCTTGTAGACTGCATCGGTGAAGTTGGCGGAGAAAGGGATCGCATGGGCAGCAAACCATAGCTTTGATAGGATCAGGGAGTTGGCTAATACAACTCTTCCAGTTAGGCTGGCTTTATTCCTTCGCATACATGTCATTCTTTTTGTGATGTTGTCCAAGATGTTGGTTTCTATGGTGTCAAGAGCATATCCACCAGCTTCTAGCCATATGCCCAGATGACGGACTGGGTCAGTGGCGGGGTGGGGTGTAAAGGGTAAGCACAGTGGTTTTATTGGATTGGGTCTTTGTTGTGTGGTTATGTGTGTGGTTGGTTGGTTTTTGTGGTGGTGTGGGGGTGGGGCCCAGTTTGAGCTGAATTTGCCCATTACAATTACCTCTGTTTTCTGTTTGTTCAGCATGGCATTACTCACTGACTCATATTGGTGAATGATGCGCTCAATCGTCCTGGAATCCCTATTGCCTGAGACTCCAATGACGCAGTCATCAGCGAAAGCGAGCATTTTGGTTGGTGGTTGCCAAGTGGGTCACCTTGTTTGAGGCCCCTTTGGGGGGTGATGTTTCAGTTAGGAAGTCTGGGCCTCTGATTGCAAACTTGGCTGAGCGCGTTAGGAGTAGCGCCCAGTTTATGAAGCGGGGTGTTAGGTTGAAGGCCTTCAGACATTGTTCTAGGTATCCCCAGTGTATTCGGTCATATGCTTTCTTTTGGTCCAGGAAAGCAAGGGCGCCTGTGGGGTTAGCTTGGCAGATATTTGCAATTGTATGGATGTTATCCCAGATTGAGCGGTTTGGGATGAAACCAAATTGATGGTGTGAGAGGGTTGTCTGGGCGATGCAACCCAAACGTTTGGCTAGAATTTTTGTTAGTATTTTTGTATCGGTATTAGTGAGAGCAATTGGGCGCCAGTTGTTCAGATCTGCCTGGTCTTCTTTTTTGAAGAGTGTGACCACGTATGCATCTTGGCCGCCAGGTAGAAGGGTTGTGTCTTCTAGGCACTTGTTCATAGTTGCTAATAGTATTGGTGCGATATGTTAAAAGTATTTTTTGAAAAATTCATATGGGAGGCCATCAGGCCCAGGGCACATGTTGCGTGGGGTTGATCTTATTACCTCACATAGTTCTTCTTTTGTTATGGGTGCTGCTAGGTCTGGTTGGCCAGCTATGGTGTTTATATTGGCAGATGATAAAAATTTTCAATTTTGTTGGGAGATGCGAAATCCGCCGTGTACAGGTCAGTGTAAAATCGGTGTAGTTCAGCCAATATTTACAATGGTGTGGATGCCATTGTGTCATCCATTCAGCAGACCTGTGTGCAGGTCGCCATATTTGAAATCAGTTTAAAGCGGCGGAAAATTGGGCTGTGTGAGTTTCTCCAGATAAAATGTATTTTGATTTATAACATATCTCGGTGTAATGCTGGTGTTTTCTAAATAGGGAGTTTACCTGTGTTGATAGTTGAAACCACAGGCGGCCCCATTGGGGGTGTATCCCTCACTAGGTGTATTGTTTTCTAGGTGTTGAAGTTATCTGATAGCCTTGTTAATTGTCATGGACATCACGGCTGTTTTTCTGTAGTTTAGGTGGCAAGCTTTCTTAGTTGCATGAGCCTTGAATGTTTCCCATTTGGTGATACAATTTTCATCAGGTGATTATCTTTCTTGCCAAGTTGTTAGCACCATCTTGATCCAGAGTTTAAGTTCCGGAAGGTGGATGGTGCTCGGGTGAACTCTGTGCCAGGTGGGCAGTTTTTTGTATCTTTCTGAGGATGATAGCATTATTGAGACCATCCGATGCTCAGAGAAAGGGATAATTGTTGTTGTAAAGCTCGATACTCAGTGCTGGAAGTCTATAGGGGCGAGCATCAGGTCAATCTGGGTCATTGAGACCAGCTGGTTATTGTTGTGGTGGGGTCTTGTCATGTTGGCCAGGGTGGGGGCTTGTTTGGGGATGGTGTCACATATGCCCAGTGTTGCCTTTAGTATGTGTAGTTCCGTGTGGCCACGGGGTATAGCCCTAGACTTGAGCCAGCAGTTGGTATTGGTGTTTAGCCAGCAGTTGAAATCCCCCACGAAAAAATGTTGCCTTGGGGAATGGGATTGAGAGGATATTGGACAGGAATTTTGGCGGTCATTCAGATTATTTGGGGCATATACACACGCCACGGCGAAATTTTCTCCATTCCACTCGAGGTCCACTAGGAGTAGCCATCCCTCCAGGTGAGAGGCTGTGTTTTGGATTTTTATTGGAGGGTTACAGTTTGTTCAAATTACCATCCCACAATGGTATGTCCAAAAGGATTTGGCTGGAAGGAGCATGGTTGACCATGACTCCTCCTCCCCCGGTGGACAGTGGGGTTCTTGGATGGCCAAGATATCCACAGGGGATATTGCGCAGGAAAGCCATTTTTTGGCCCAGGACATGAGGGCCTTGGCTCCTGCGATGTTGAGCGTCCCTATGTTGATTGTGGTAGTCCACACATCAGGAACGCTGGGGTGACCCACTGAGGTCACCCAGTTCCTTCTCACGGGTCATGCTGTGAGTGTGAGGTCAGTTAGCCATATTGTTGTCAGTGTGTTGATCGGCGATCTTGGAGCTGGCATTATTCAGTTTTTTCTGGCTTGGATTACTCCGTATGTTTTGGGTTTGGCGTGTGTTGGCTTTTACCCCATTGGAAAGATTTTTTTCCGCTTATCTGATAGTTTGATAGGTGGGAGTTGTGGGTTGGGGTGGTTGGTTACTGTGCATAGGTGTTCTCACATTGTGATTGGCTGAAGTTGTCTTCCATGTCATCGTTGAACATATATGATTGGTTGGGAGGATTTTCAGTGGTGCAATGTGGATCTACTCCTGCTTGGTTGAATGTCTTTGATTGGTTGTGTCCAACGGTTTCTTAGTTTTGGTTGTGTTGGGTTTTATGTGTTGGGTCTGATTGGTTGTTCCGCTGTGCTGCCATGGCATCCGCTTGAATTTGTTCTGGGGAAATTGCGGTGTGAGTTTGGGTCTCGGCAGAACTCACGGCCTGCTTGCAGGCGGTCTGTGCGCAACGTCAGTCCTTGCATGAGATGGGCTCAACCAAGGCAATATCGGCTCTTTCACCCCAATAGAAGGCAAAAGTAGAGTCTTTAATTTTCCCGAAAGTTGGGCAGGTTTTTTTGTAAAAAGATAGCTTTATTCAAACTAAAAATGAAAAGTTAGAGAAAAGAATAAACTATCATTATAGTATTAGCAGGGTGCTGAGTTCTAAGGTGGGATGTGCGGGTGAAGTTGCTAAGCTAAACCATGGTAGTAAGATTTGATTTCTAATTTTAAATTCCTAAAATAAACCAGTTTAATTTCCAATTTTATATCAATAGTAACAACCGACATTCCAAGCTATTCTTGAGTCAAAATCCCAAATTTTTGATATACAAATGCACTTTTTTATTTCAGAGAAAAGTGTTAAGTGAAATCCCTGCTTTCTCCCTCTTTTTCTTGACTTTATGCTCAGATTGACTTTATTAGGTATGTTTCCATTATACAGGTTAGCTTATTGGTAACCAACTGTTACATAAAAAAATGTGATCCTTGGCTTGGTTTTCTTTAGATTTCTGAAATTTCAAAAAGTTGTTTGATTTTCTTGAACAAAAACCTGCTGATTGTGAGATTTGAGTGAATATGGGCTGAGGGTAGATGGGGGAAGAGTTGTGACAAGCGGGAGGGGCAGCGGCTACCCACCTCTCATCCAGGGTATGCCCTAGGTCAGAGATCTGAGTAAGGCAAGGGACTTGAGGGTTTGAACTCTTCTCAGGTCTAGAGGAATGTACACCCCTTTCCAGCTTGATAGCCGGCACCTGAGACCTTACAAGAATGAAGATTGATCCAGAAAGTGGCATTTCCTAAGTCTAGGAGAAATTCATATGGTCCTGAGCCTTTCAATGAAAACTTTCTGGAGGGAACTCTCATGTTAAAGTGATGGGTGTCTAATATGACAAGTGATCCTTCCATAAGTTCATGGCATGGGTGGCAGTTACAATCCATGAACTTCTTGTATTCATCCATAGCTTTAGACAGATGATCATGTACAAGATTATGGGTTTCATTTAAGTGGTATAGGAGATTTTGCTGTTAATATTTGGTAAGTAAGGTGGGTATCAAGCTGAAATGAGAGGTTGTATCCTAAATTAGCTTGAAAAGGGGTGAAGCTAGTGAATACATGGGGTGCGTTGCTTACAAACTGCTCTTGGATAGTCAGATGCCCTGGTATCATGACTGGCTGTGGAAAAACTGCGTAAGTATTGCTCCAGGTATTGGTTCACCCTATAAGTCATACCTTTTAATTGGGGTGATAAATAATTGACTGACAAGATTGATCTGAAGAAGGTCATTAATTGAACTCCAGAATTTGGCAGTAAATTGGAGCCTGTGGTCTTTTATTTTTTCCCTAGAGAGGCCAAACATAGAGAACACATGAGTCACAAACAGGACTGAGGTTTCCTTAGAAGTGTCCATTGAGGTACAAGGGATATATAGCGCAAATATAGTGAAGCAATCTATGACCATCATGGTTTCATTATAACCCTTAAATGGAGTGAGCTTACAATGAAATCAACAGACATTGAGGCCCAGAGTCCCTCATATTGTTGCATTTGATGCAAGAGGCTTTTTACAAAATCTGTCAGATTTAGAGCAGACACATACTACACAGAGAGAGATCCAAAATGGGCCTTTTTAAAGGATCTTAGCTAGTTGTAGGTTTTTAACCATTTTCCCAAGCTTCTTATACCCTAGATGGACTACTGTCAGAGTATCATGGAGCTCTTAAATTACTTGGTTGTAGAGTGATAGTGGACATTTAAACTTAATTCCAGAAGATTACCTATCTTTTAAGAATAGTGGTTGCGCTTCCAGGATTATTTATCTAAATGCTCATATAATTCAATCCCCCCAGAGATGTCAGCTGGGCAGTTGGGAAATGGTTAAGTAGGGGCGCGTCAGATGGTAGGCTGGCAAAAGAAGTCAAGAGGGTAGCTATCAATAAGATTTGGGAGGATGAAATGACAGTTTTAAGGTTGGGTAGAACATTTATTATGGGGTTCATGGAAGGACTCTGTAAGTCCTGGGGACCAGCCCCTGCAACTGGATAGGGAGCAACACCCCTTTCAGACAAAAAGGGGTCCAAAGGCCCAAGTGGACCCCCTGTCGCAGTTGAGCAACTGGCGCATGTGGTAGATGAGCGCTGGGTGACTGCCCTTCCCCCTAAAGAAATCAGGTTTCTCCCCCCTCCTCAACCCTGGTAAGACTAATAGAGGGGGTCTGCCAGGAGATCATGCAAGCCAGAGGCCATGGGCAGGCCCCTGGGACCCCTCACTCACCAGGAAAAGCATGCCAAAATTTGAGGAAAACGCCAGTACTAATGTCAGAGCCTGGTCTGCAAATTCCAGGCTGGAGGAGCCGTTCCAGACTGGCCAGGGCCAGAAATAAGATTGGCACACGATTTAGTTTCAAACCAGGTTGCAAGCAACTTGGACCAGTTGCCCCTACTTCCTGGGATGGATCTGGGAAGTTTGAATTACGCAAATAGTCAGATAGAGAGTTTGGACCAGGTTGTGAATGACCCAGCACATTGGCCACAGTCCCCTGGGACAAATCCGTGGAATCCAAACCATGTGAAAAGGCCAACTCGAATGGTTAGGGCCCAGATCAGTTACATCGACTTAGTTTAGCCTCAAAAATTTGGAAAAATCTGCAAAAGTTTTTTTTGATTTTTGCCAGGAATTTGGACATCTCCCCGCCCTCCTCCCCACCAGTCAACCAAATCCCATTGCCAATCCCCAATCACCCAAGCCCTCGGCACCTCCACTATGTGATTCTCCCTATACTTAAGGCAACTGCCCTGTCAAGGGCAGTTGTTGGTTCATTCTCTAATCTTCCCACACTTTGCGCTAAATAAAACTTGAATACCCCAGACAAATTGCTGCGGCCTCCATCTGTTTACTTTTTTTCTAAAATTCCCCAAATCAATTTAGCAAAGTATGCCATTATTCAGATAATCATCCCGATATCTGCCAACTGGGTCATCTGGTCACTTAACCCTGCCATGGGGTGGCATATTGTATCCGCCATAAACCATCTTGCCCCTGACGATGAAGTCACTTCTAAGTCCATTTTTGCATATCTGTTTAACACTAATCCATCCATTCGCTCTGTTGCTGGGATCTCTGAGACTGCTCCCCTGCTGGAGCAGCGCCAGGGCGCCCCTACCCCGGTGCTCACAAACTCGGCCCCCACACCTGGCTCGTCTGCCACTGGCTCCACCCACCTGAGGACCCTGGAGCACCCCGCTCAAGGGGAGCTTGGCCCTAACGCTCACCGCAGGTCCATTTCCCTCTCTGCCCACACCCCTGTTCATGTGGCAACCCCTGTGCCGCCCCTCGCTGGCGCGCAAACTCACCTGTTTGAAGCCAAAGGCCAGTAACTGCAAGCCCTGGAGGAGTCATCATCCTCCCTGCCTCTCCCGCCCTTGGGGGTTGCCCCCGCAAGACTCGCGGTTGCCCCCATTGCAACTATCTGGTTTGCCTTAACGGACTTTGATACGTTAATGAACCTTTACTTTCCTCACATCCCCAATAGATCTCCCCTTCTTCAAGTTTCTTGGACTGCTGTGCCTTTGGCATTATGGGCTCTTCACTGGGTACTCACATACCCAGACTGGGAGCCCAGTATAATTCTTATAGCCGCATCCATGACAGACTCCAGCTTAGCATATATGACAAGATATTTAATACCAATAGACAAAAGCTTATTTAATGTTAAAGCTGCATAGGTCGAGATAGTGTTGGATTGGTGGTGGGATAGCTTCTTAGGCTTTCTAAAATACATAAGAGACTGGTGGCTATTCCACACTATGATCTCATGCTGTGCCACCTACAGGAGCTAGCTCCAGTGAGTCAGTGCACAGGACACAGCCGCCAGTTCCTTGGCATAGATTGCTCAACCTAGCTTAATTAATGAGAGCTTCCTAGAAAGTAAGCCATTGGATGCCCCACTCCAACATGCTCTTGGAGAGGCACCGCTATAACAGTAACTAATTATGCATTAGAAGCCACATTAAATGAGCTTGGATGTGTCCACATGCCTGGGGACTGGTGACAAAGAAGAAAGCCTTTTAATTGCCTCAAAAGACAGTTGACACTTGTCTGTCCATTTGAATAGGCATTTTTGTCAGTTAGGGATGGAGAGAGGCCGCTGAAACAGGGCAGGAGAGAAATTCATTATGAAGATTCATTCCCAAGGAAGCTCTAAAGCTTTTTCTAAGTAGTGGTGGCATGCCTTACCTGAGTAGTCTCCAGTTTACAAGTGGAACTGTATAATCCTACTTTAGAACATGTTCCCCAAGAAGATCACCTCCTCGTAAAAAGAATTTAATTGTGGAGGGTCTCATAAAGAGTCCTGTCTTTTAAAGAGCTGCCATCACTCCTTCCAGACCCTTTGAAAAATTGCCACGAGTAGGAAAAGGATCAGTAAGTCATCAATATAAGCGATGGCACAAGAGAAGTAGATATAACCAAAGACATCATCAATGAGGCTCTGTAAGGCCACCATGGCGTCTTTAACCAAAAGCATCACTTTAAATGGAAATACTTTATTGGTGCGGATGGCTTAAACCACTCATGCCCTTACTTCACCCTTACTTGATTGAAAGCGTTTACCAGGTCCAGAGTAGAAAACACCTGCGACTTTGCAAAGACTTTAGCATTGAATTATTTAGGGGCAGGGGATACGGATCTGGAACTGTTGCAATATTCACATGCCCATAGTAAATTCAGGGCCGTAAGGATCCATCTGCCTACAGGGCAAAAAACTAGTGAAGCTATGAAGGAGATTTTTATAAAAATACTGCCTTTTCTAAATGTCATTAAATTATATTTTAGGGTTTTACATCCTTATACATGTATGGGTATATGGGAAGTTTAACTTTATTGACTATTGTCAATTAAAAATCAGGTCATACTAAGAGTGTAGTGGGAGCTTGAATTGCCAAGCTATTCCAAAAACATATTTTTATGGGCGAGTGTGATGGACGGTGTTTCTGAAAACTGCCACAAAGCAGTTAGGCAAGAGTGCTCAGGTGAGTGCCCACAGGCAGGATAGCCCTGCTGTGGAAATGTCCCTAATATGACTGTATGAAAACCACTTTACTAAGAAAGTTTGGGCTACAGTCAAGACTATGCTGGCGCACAGAAGGAGAGCCTGACCCCCAAGAGGGCGTACAAGGACTGGATGGCCCTGTCAAAGTCTGAGCTGCTGTCCAGATGTGGTTTCTGAGTCTTCCCTAATTAAACTGATTTGCAAATTTGAAAACTTATTTGTGAATTTATTAGGTTTTTATTTAATTTATAGAAGACAAAACTGTGTAAAGCAGTTTCGCCTGCTCAGATTTATACTGAGCTTAGTGGGGAATAGTGGGTCCTGTTCCCCGCGGAGTCCACAGGCGTCTTCCCTACAGCAGGCCCTATTTGAGAATCTAGACCCTTGATTCTGGCGTCAAGGCCCATTCTCAAACTCGGGCTGGGTACCCTCAGGGTTGCGGAAACTTTTCCACAATTATTTTTTGGCTTTGATTTACTCTCAAAGCCTGGCCATTCTCTTCACCCATATTCCTCAATATTAATTTGTTGCCTCTTTTGGTAATATATTCATTTGGCAACATCTGGTTGGCCTGAGCACCATTCACAAGGATTTTCATCCTTGTCAATACTCCCATGAACGTTGGGTTTGGCCACACCTGATTGGATGGAAATCTGGATCCAGCCTGCTCCCTCATCACCACATTTAGTATAATTCATTTTGGCAGCATCTGGTTGGCCAGAGCGCCATTTACAAGGATTTTCATCCTTATTGATACACTTTTGGGCATCAAGCTTAGCTGTAACTGGCTGGCCAGAAATTCATGTCTGAGGGTCCAATCCTTTATCGCCACATTTGGGAATATTGTGTTTGACGGCATCTGGTTGGCCAGAGCGCCATTTTTGAGGCTTCCCTTCCTTGTCAGCCTTATGATTTATTTTTAACTCCAATTTTGAGGCATCTGATTTGTCAGATTGCCATTTACAAATATTGGTGTTGTTGAGCCCTCTCCCCTGGCCTCGACTATCACCCTAGGGAAGACTAGGGCAATGTGATGGTCAGGTAACGCCTTGACTGTTACAGCGAGGGGAAAAGTTAAGTCAGGTGGGAGGTCCATTTATAGAGGAGCATATAGTAAGATTGAGTATAGGGCAAACTCAAGTGGGGGTATCATTTAGAGGGAATACCTACTGATACTACCATTATTTTTATCACTAGTGGGGCACAACCTAAAAAGGGGAAAATTCATGCATCTTTATTTGTGTTAAGACAAAAAAAGAATTACCAGATTATAACAAAGAAATTCACAATATTGTACCTCGGCTATCAGCCTAGGTAGCTATATCAGATGGTGAAGAGGCTTTAGAAAAATTTTTGTCTGGCGCCCGCTTTGAATGGCTGACTATAGTGGATAAAATGGGGGTCAGAGCAGCAGAAGCATGAGGCAACATGAGGTATAGGCTGAGGGTTTCTTCATAAATGAGGCCAGAAATATGCATCGCTTCAATGTACTGAAAAAGCTGATGCTCATAAAATAGATAAGTGCAGGCACACAAGTAAAGAAATTGATGCACTGGCTGGTTTGAGGATAGTTTGGATTGAAGAAGATCTTGTCACAATAATGCAAGCATGACTTGAAGCAAAATAAATCTCCCAAATTTCATATTTAGCATCATCAGGGAAATCCAAGAAAAAATTTGGGATGAGAATGCCCTCTCAAAGAGATTTCATCGCCCCATAAAGAGTCTGATGGAGGAGAGTATTGGCTGAGGAAGCAGCTGCTTCAACATCAATTTGATTCAAGTTATTATAAAAATGGAAAGCCATTTAAAGGGTGGACATGGTGACGGGGAGTCAAATCAGAATGATTTTCAAAAAAATTCCTCCCATGTAAAATCAGGCTTAAATCTTTAAGCCCAACCTGCATCACAACTTCATTTGAGAGACCTATAAATGGATTTAATTTAGCCAACGCAGAACCAGAGCAGGAGTTGGTTGGGTGGCAGTAAACTGATTGGTTATGCATAGTTGACCACGGCAGCTCAGTTAAAACCTGAGCAGCCATCTGCTCAGAGTTACTCTGATTAAACCTTTATTGATTGGTTGGCGCTTTAAAGCAGCGTCAGAATTGGCTGAGGTAGGGGCAGAAGAATTTAGCCCCATTTGAAAAATTTAGGTGAGGCAGATGAAGAGCTGATGCCAGGGGAGAGGAGCGGTGAAAGAAATTTCTGCTGAAACTAATGGGCACTTGCACTTCAAGTGGTCAAATTTAAAGACAAGGTACAAATGACGCAGCCATTATTGACGCATGCCCAAAAGGGGTGATCAGGGGTGGATCTGATCATGGTGTGGGAGGTTTGCGAGATGGGTATCACGGAGGAATTGGCGAAATGTCACAAAAGTGCAAGACCTTTCTAAACAATCTGTACCATCTGGAACCATGAGTTACAGCAAGATGGGTCAGCGCCATAAACTTCCAAACCTTCCATGATTTTGGCAAAGGCGCTCAGGGGAGAGATGGGAGGGCAATCAGGTAAGCTGTACCATAGGAGTGGCTTCATCTGGGAGCCAAAGACAATTTGGTAATTGATATTTTTTATAAATTAGTGGCAGCTTAGCTGCTGCCATTGCTTTGGCTTCAGGTGCGAAGCCAGGGTCAAATTACCCCTTAAAGGGGCGAAAAGTAATAAATCTGGCGGGCTTATAAACTACCATGGCCATCTTGATGATGGCCGCAATAGCCTAAGAAAAGATATTCCCATACTCAACCCAAAGGCCAAAAAACAGGCTGCTCTGAGAGAGCACTAGAGGCTGAGGAGCACCACTTGGATTTTACAAGATGTTGGGCTAAATCCTGAGGTGGAACGTAATGCCCAGTAGCTTTAAGTGGACCAGCGGAACCAGCCCAGGCGCACTTTGCCAACAACTAAAAATGCCAGAAGGCGGTGCACCACTACCACACGCCAGGCAGCAGGCATCAATTGCATTGACATTGTTGTTGGACTTCACCTCAATTTAAATGAAGCCTTGACTTTGAGGTTATGTATTAATTATTTTTATCAAAATTGACTAAACTTTTATTATAAACTTTGGCTAAAATTTATATTCAATATTGATTGGGTGTAATTTCCAATATTATTACTATTTATTTACATATGTTTTATTGGACCTTATACCCAAAATACACGTACTATTATATTTTTGAACTTAACGCAATTTCCCATAATAACGCCAAGTCTAAAAACTAACAAGCTTTGTATATATTGCTCCATTATTGCTCCACTGGCCAATGAGATAGGGATGAATGCATGAGCTGAGTTACTATTCATACTAGCTTTAGGTTTGTTGATGTATTTAGTGTTTAACTCCTCTACTCGTCTCATTGACCATCTTTTGCCACATATTATGCCTTCTCACCTATTGACTCCCTATTAACAGACAATGGAAACCACCTAATGGTGTTATATTTGTCCCCAGTAAAGTTCTCAACGTGGATCCTGATCTACCCTAAATCTGAACCTGGACTGTGCCATTGTCTCATGCATTCCTTGAATCTCCTTCCACTCTCACATGTAGTATTCGCCTATCACTCATCATATTTCTGATTTTCCCTTAGTACTTTAAATAGTATTAAACTTTTTCTAAATAAAGCACTTTTTACAACCCATATTTATCAGTTTAAAAGTCCAACTCTTTAGGACTGAAGAAAATATGTCCATTATACTTAGAATTGTTAGGGACCTCTGATCCTCTGAGAAGGTTAAGTTTCACCTAAGTTGTCCTTCCTGGAATCTCCAATTAGCCAATCAGTTAATAACTTACCCTTGGCTTTCTGCCAAGTGGGCGCAAGACTTAGAACTTTATTACAACAGCTCAAATTCAACAGCTGTTTTTCATAAATTTTAAAAATTGAAATTTGGTTTCAATTAAAGTTATCAAAGCAAAAAATATGAGCCTACCATTGTTGAAAGATCAGAAATAATAGAAATACTTGATTCTCATCTGTTGGAAACGCCTCCATCCACCCCAATAATAACAAGTATAGTAAATCATGTACTGCAGAAAAAAGGCGAAAAGATAAATTTATCTACAAAGAATTTTATTAAATGCTGCACAGTGTGACATTTCATAGGTTCAGAGGATGCTTCCAGTATCAGAGGGGCTTTATCTGTGTCCAGATATAAGTATTGGGCAATTTGGAGATCCACGAAATTTCTAGCCGCCCATTACTAAGTGAGCTTTCAGAGTAATATTGTCTATCCCAGAACAGAAGGTAATGGGAAAAGTAAAAACTGCTTGATCTTCATTATAAGAAATGGTAAGAATGAAAGCAGCAGTTGTGATATTGGAGCTAGGGTGAGTAGTAGCTTTTAGTAACTGTCAGGCTAAGCTGCTTGCTTATACAAAGAACATCAGCTGGCTCTACTTGATCAGAAGAAAATTAGGATGCTGAGATAAATTAAGGTTCTCTCTAACATGGTGAGGAGTAATTAGGACTTAAGATTAATTGGGATTTTATAACAACTAATGAGTTAACGCTTCGCCAATTCCAGATAGAAGGGTGTTATAATTGGAGCTGGGGCGTCATTTTAGATGCACAGGTCAATACACACAACAAGACCAGATACTTTTTGATAACAGCCCTGGGTAAAAACTTAACAAAAGAAAACATTATTTGCAAAAAAAGTTTTATTAATAAAATATAGGAACATACTACATTATCTTATACTTCCATTGGATTAGTGGCTAACTAAATAAATCTTTAATAGAGGATAGTAATAAATACCTAGGAAAAGATCCCTCTCTAGGACCATCTAGTACTAAAAAAAGATCCCTCTCTAGATGACAATCCTCCTCATATATGCTCTTCCCATTTCTAAGGTTCTTATTGGTTCATTTTCTGACTAACAAGAAAAACTTAGGACTGTGAGATTAGAAGCCTAGTAATCAAATTAATCCAGGAAAAAATGTATTTAGGGAATTCTCATAAAAAGAAAAATTCTTGTTGACATAAAGATACCGGTGGAGGGCTATAATTATAGTAGAAAATATTACTGGTTATTTTATGCTGCTCAGGGCAAGATATAGTATCAAGAGTAATATATTATAAAAAGTGTTAGGAACACTGAGGCCAAGGCCACAATAATCAGTAAATTAAGGAACAGAAGTTTCATTATTGGGAGCCATTTCTTGCTTTTCTTTCGCTTTGATCAACTAAATGAAGCCAAACTTTGAGATTTTAAAAACACAAAAAAACCAGCGCTTGAATTGAGCATTTAAACCAAAATGTCCATTCCATCGACGCCTGCTTCCCCAGCTTGGGGTGGTGGTGCGCCACCTTCTGGTGTCCTTTGGCCAATGCTGAAGCTCATTCAGGATGGCTTTTCTAGACCTCTCAATGCCACTGGGCGTTACATCCACCTCAGGACTTAGCCCACCATTTTGCATGCTCACAGGCGGCACTCTAAAGCCCTTTGGTGCTCCCTTGAAGCAACCTGCATTTCAGCCTCTAGGTCAAATACGGGAATCTTTTACCATATGCAAGTACATCCATCATTGAGATGGCCACAGTAGTTTTTAAACCTGACAGATAGATCAATTTTCTCCCTTTCAGGTACATTTTGACCTCAGATTTCAATCTGAGGCTGAGGCGGTGGCAGCATCTAAGCTGCCAATTATTTAAAAAAATATCCCAATTCCCACAGTTAACACATGGCTCCTGGATGAGGCCACTTTGGTAGTCCATTTTTCCAGGTTGCCATCATTTCTCTCCCACAAACGCCTTCACCATGAACTGACAGAGGGTTTGGTCATTTATGGCGCAGACCCCATCTTGCAGTTTGTGGTTCCTAATGGGGTGGGTCAGTTGACAGGGCCTCACGCCTTTGCAATGATTTGCCCTTTCCATCATGACATTTAACTTGCGATTCTCCCAAACTGTGATCAGATCTTCACCTAATCACCCTTTTTGGGTGCATGTCAAAAAGGGCCACACCATATGACCCTTGTGCTTCAAATTAGATAATTTGAAGCACAAGCGCCCCCAGCTTCCACCTCCGCTTCTCCCACTGCTACTCCTTCTGGTGCTGGGCCAGCTGCTGCATTGCCCAAATTTTTCTAGTAGGGCGCAATCCTCGTGCCCCCAACCTCAGGTAATTTTGGTGCTGCTTCCAAAGCAGCAGCCAAAGAAAATTTAAAAGTATAAAAATTTGTCAGAATTACAGAATCCTGAGCCAATGGCTGAGACAGTTTTGGCTGAGCTGCCAATCAGGATCTGCCACTGCACCAACTTCAGTGGCTGGCCCAGCACTAGCCAATTTAAATCCATTCAAAGCGCTCAAATGGATTGATGATACAGATATGCCTTATTTTGTTAAGCCTGATTTTGCTTTGGAGGAATTTTTTGCAAATTCTCCCAATTTGCATCCCCATCATTTAGATCTAAAAACGGTTTCTCTGCATATAAAAAATTAACAAAATGGTGGTAAAGGCAGCAGCTGCTCCTGCCAACACCCTCCTCCGCCACCATCTTCCTGAGTTATTGAACCCCTTGTTGAGGGTATTCCCATCCAAAATTTCACTCATGATTTTGATGAGGATGCAAAATATGATATTGAGATGCTCACTTTTGGAGTGAGTCGTGCTTGCATCAATGTGGCTAAAACTTCTCTGTTTGAGCCCAATTATCTTTAAACCCACCAGCACATCAAGTCTTTCACTTGTGCCAGCTCTCACCACTTTTGCTGAGCATCAACTTACTCAATACGTTGAGGCAATAGACACTGCCAGCCTCATTAAAAAGGAAGCCCGCAATTACAACTCCTTATGCCATATGCACTGATGCCCCAACCCCTAGGTTGTCTGCCATGGTCTGCCAGCTAATCCAGGCGCTGAACAAAAGTTTTCCCAAGAGCTTAATCACTTTCTGATATGGCTTTCTAGGCTGATAACTAAGGGGATATATTACGATATTTTTTTCTAATAATCCCTTTATTTGGCTCATTTACATATAAAGATGCAGGGCGGCTACCCCTTTTGGGTTGAGCACCACTAGTGCTAAAAATGAAGTTGCACAGTGATAGGGTTAAGATCGACTATTATATTGCTAAGGAATGAAGGGCCCCAGCAAATTTACTAATAGAAATTCAATACAGCCTTAAAATCTACACATAAAGTCAAGGCCACGAGGCGAAATAGATTATAACAATTTACTTGGACACTGTATCTTAATATTAGTGAAAATGTAAGATTAAGTATATATGTTAAGAATATCATAAATGGCTGTCAAATAAGTGCAAAATTTCCATACACTTGACCAAACATCAAGGAACATAGATGAATGGGAGCCAATTAGATCATTGAGAACTAGTGGCCATTGTTCCAGAATGCTGCCGATATGTCTTCAAGAGCTAAGTATGCTCCAAAGTAATAAGGTGGCCTATAACAGGATTTTTCAGAGTATATGTATCCGTAGATGTCTAATCAATGATTTAAAAGGCCCTTTCCATATGTGCTCTAGCTTACTAGTCCATCTGAACTCATGATTATCGTAATATAAACCAACACTACTGTAAAGTTAGGTAATGACCACTGGTAATCATTATCACATCCTTGAGACATTATTTTCTGATCTAGAGCATCAGAGTACACTCTAATCTGTAGTTAAATCACCGTATATGCATTCTTATACAAATACCTACCAGGCCTCACATTTTCTTGAGTGAAACAATAATATAAAATTAGGAAGAAGCTGGGTGCTTCCCATGAATTAAGGTAAATGGGAGTGCCCTGTGGCCAAGTGATTAGAAGTATTGTAAAAAAATGATTAAAGCAATAAAGTTTCTAGCTAGACGTTTTTGCCGTGATTATCTTACATGATATTATAAGGGTACTGTTTGCTCGCTCCCTGGTACCATTGGTCTCAGGATGATAGATGTAAACAGATATCCTCATACATATCAATTTTCTGAACTTGAAAAACCTGGGACATAAAGTTAGTCCCAATATCCATTAAAAGAAACTGAGAGCATCCATGCAACAAAGTATTCTCTCCATATCATTCTTAGAGGTGGTCATATCGCTAGGATATAAATTATTTGGCCTCCATCCATTTAGTGAGGTGATAAATGGCCATAATAATGCATTTAAAATGGTCAGAAATATTGGACAGAAGGCCACAACGTCGATAGAAATGGTGTGCCAAGCAAAGTTGGGTTTAACCAGTTGTTAAAGGGTATTTTTGGTAAGAGCCATCTACTTGAAAACCTTACAACAATGTGGTTCTCATAAATATTAAAGTGAAATGATTCCAAATAGTGGCGCTGTTTCAACAGCTCATGCGTCTTTTTAAAGCCCCATGGCCCATCGCCTTATGAGTCCCAATATTTTTTTGCTCCATTAGTCAGGATATCCAAAAATCACTGATCATTGATGATTTTATAAAAAGCTTCCCACTTTAGACAAAAGTATTATTCTTTAAATTCTCTAAGAAGTTGAACTACCACTGGTTTGTTGTCAAAGTTTTGGGTTAGGTTTTTATTAATTAATCATTGGTCATATTGGCCACTAAGGTCACGATGAGCAGGAGAGATATCCCATCTACGTTTTGATGCTTACCTCTAGTGGTGCTGAATTTTGTAACTGTAGGCTTGTAATATCAAAGTCTTTCAAGTCAGCTGACCTTCTGGATCTTTCAGCTTCTGTAACTAGCGAGGGGAGAATTATTGTTTAATATGGTGAAATGCACTCTATAGGAATAAATTCAGATTTGTTTACACGCGTAGATAAATGCCAGGCACTCTTTCTCAGTTACCATAAAACTTTGTTCATGGATGTCTAATGTCTATCTGCAGTAAGTCGCAGGGTGCTCAATCCCATCACAATCAAATTGTGATAACTCCACTACAAAGCTGATGAGAAAAGTGTCCATTTGAATAATGAGATGTTTATCAAAATTAGTTTAATCTGTAGTGACGCTTGAATGAAGTAACGCCTTAGTTTATCAAGAGCCAACTGACAGTTCACTTTCCACTTAAATGATACCCCATTATTGAGGAGTTGAAACAGCGGTTCTACTATCTTGCTGAAAGTTTTTATAAAATGCAATATCAGCCAATTATTAGAAACTCTTGCATGTTGCGCTTGCTACTTGGCCGCGCCATATGTTCAATGGCATCAATCTTTGCTGTCTTGGACTGAAAGCCATGCTTATCATTGATAAACCCCTGATATTCTAACCTCCTGTGGAAAAGTCACACTTGCATGGCTTGATCTTAAGATTAGCCTAGGCGGGGCAGCGAAAAAATCTTCTAATTGATTTATGATAATCATTATAAATTCTGGAAAATACGTTGATATTATCTAGATTAATAGAGAACAGGAAATTTTTAATCGCAAAGGCTACTATCCATAGCCTGCTGAATGATTGCAGGGGCAATGCACAGCCCTTGCATAATTCAATTAGGGATGTAGAGGCCCTTGACCATAATCATGGCGTATTTTTCCTGATTCACTTTTATAAGTTCTATCTACCAGTAGCCTGAAATTGAATATAGCTAAAATATTACGCGCCCCCAACCAGTATAGCACTTCATCAATCCATGGTAAAGGATATAAGTCGTTTTTGTTACTATTTTTAAGCTTTTGGTAGTCATTTAACACATTATTTGAACCATCCTTTTTCATTATAATCAACACTGGGGTGGTTCAAGTACTTTTAAAGGGCACTAACATCTCGTGTTAAACTAGCTGAGTAATTAATTTACTAACGACTTCATCTTCTGCCTTTAAATATCTAATCATATGGAGGCAAATCAGTGGATATTTACTGATATTGATATATTTTAGCAGATCTTGTGCACAACCTAAATTATATATACGTTTTTTGTAAAAATAGAACTATACTTATCAAAAAGGCTCAAATCTTGGTCTATTTTCTTATCAATTAAACCTGAGAGGCTTTCCTGATGTACTAAAGAGCAAATAGAATGATCAGTATCATCAATAAGGCCTGGTTAAGCAAAGTGCCCAAAATTATAAATATTCTGGACTTTTTCAACGGGTACCAGATGCACAAAAGCGAGAATATGATCTTGCTTTAAGTGAATAGGGTAACCTTAGGGATTAGAAAATAGTATCTGAATTTTGCCATGGTAGAAAGATAATCTTGGGTGCAGTGAATTGTTCATTTAGAATAATAAAATGGCACTCTTATTTCACCATATAAACCTTGGAAAGAATTCAGAGTTATTTTATGTTCCCATTATAATAAAATGGCCTGCCAGAGTGGTTAAACTACAATTAGCTCGTAGAAAAATACCCTTGGATTCCTAACTTGATTAGGTAAATTCATTTATGACCATGTAGCTTCTGGTAACTGATTGGAAATATGACATCCTTTAAATTTTAATTGAAAAATTTATTGCGAGGATGGCCAACCATGGGACAGGCACTTCTGAATTTGACCCAAAAGAGACAAAACTGAGTAACAGGGAAGGCACCCCAGAGAAGCGATGCTATCTCTTGTTGCCAGTGAGAACGCCACTATGGGGAGGGGGAGGGAATGTGTGAAGGGGCCGTAGCCACAATTGAACACGTGTGGAGGAAAGGGTCTGATATGATGAACCAAACTGGGAACCAGGAGGAAAAAAGCTGTCAGCGACGCAGTGGGAGGTATCCAAACATCCACACCTGAAAGTGGTCTACCAAATGAGACCAGAATCTGTGGACAGCTTCTGGGAGGGTGGGGGCGGAGCCTGCAATGGCATCCAAGACAATTGTGTGGATAGTCCACATGGCGATTGCAACCACCAGAGCACGGAGGGAGGGTGAAAGGGGGGAGGCCATTGATAAAGCAAACATATCTCTTGACAGACTGAAGGGATGTGTTTGATCCTGGCCCAGCAGACGTTGAACTTCGCGCCATATCACTTTAGAGGTATGACACTTATCCAGGCGGTGGAACAGCGTTCCATACTGGCCACACACGACGCAGGATGAGTGTAAAGCGTTAGAGCGCTCAGCTGTATGATATACCAGCCTCAGGCAGCGCCACACATGGGAACGGATTTGAGGCTGCAACAGAGGATGGTGTGCGTATTTCCAGATAGTTCATTGGCTCGCAATGGAGTAAGGGATGTCCATCATGTCCAGGTAGTCCACCCTGGATAAGACATGGGGTCGTGTGGGGATCACGCCATCTTGGATAGGTAGCCCCTGTACCTCTTGTGTGAACTAAGGAGAGGGGCAGCCTCTCTGGGCTGTGTGTCCGCTAATATGAATTATCCACTCAGCGCTCCGCATGGAGAGGAGGATTCGTTTGAAGTGGGTTTTAGTCCTGTGATGACCTGTGGCCGATGGGTGTGAAGCCAGGTATTTCATCAGAGAGTGAGGGTTCGATGGATTGTTGAGGCTCAAGGCACGGGAGAAGTTGGAGCAGGCCGCGCGGGACAGTGTTGGGAGGGGAGCGTAGGGGCGGTGATGGCCTCAACCCAGGTGCCCAGGATCTTGGCAGCATGGGCTTTGAAGTCAAGCAGGCCCATGCCACCATGATGATGTGGGCCAAACATGACCTCTAGACATACTGGTGGTGGGCGGCCTGACCAAAGCCATCCTTGCAGCAGGGCATACAAGGTTTTAAAAAGCTTGGAGAGAAGGGATGGCGTGGGCTCAAAACCAGACTTTGGAGAGGAGCATAGAGTTGGCTAAAACAATCCTTCCAGTAAGGGAAGTAGGGTGGGCTCTGAGGGAGGCGATGCGCTTCATCACATTGTCTAGAATACGACTCTCCATTACTGCTAATGCGTACCCACCTGCCTCCACCCACACGCCCAGATGGTGGACCAGCCCTATGGTAGGGCGTGGCACGAAGGGGAGCAACAGTGGGGCGGTGTGGGGTGATCAGGGAGAGCGAGCACGTGTGTGAGCAGATGGGCCAGGCTGGGCTCTTATTGCTGGGGCTCAGCAGGTTTGATACTGACCAAGGAGGATGATTTCAGTTTTTGAAGCGTTCAGTGCCGCGTTACTTACCAGGGTATACTCCTGGATGAGAGCTTCAAGTGCGCGTGCATCTTTATTATTAGACACCCAAACCACACAGTCATATGCAAATGCCTTCATCTTGACTGGGGTTTGGCCTGGCACATGGACCCCAGTGAGGCGGGCATTCACGTTTCGAAGTAGTGGGTCAAGGCTGAAGTTCTATAAGAGTGGGCTAAGGGGGTCCCCTTGTCGCAAGCCCCTTTAAGGGCGGACTACTTCTGTTAGGAAGCCAGGGCCACGTACTGCCATTGTTGCAGATTCCGTGAGCAGCATCACCCAGTTGATGAAGCGAGGGGTAAGCGGAATTGATGGAGGCAGGCCCTGAGGTATTCCCAGTTTACTCTATCATAGGCCTTCTGTTGGTCCAAGAATACAAGTGCCCCAGAGGCTGTGGACTGGCATGCGTTAGCCACAGAGTACACGTTGTCCAATTTGACCTTCTGGGTATATAACTGAATTGTTCTGGGGAGATGGTGGCAGTGCTACAATCCCTAAACGGTTAGCCAAGATTTTCGTTAAAATTTTTGTATCCGTGTTAGTTAAAGAAATTGGGCGCCAGTTGGCTAAGTCTAGCATGTCCCCTTTCTTGAAGAGTGTGATAGTGAAGGCCTCTTGTCCTCCTGGTAGGAGGAGCGTTTCCAGAAGGCTCTGGTTAAGTGAGGCAAGCTGTAGTGGGGATATATATTTGAAGTACTCTTTATAGATTTCATATGGAATGCCATCTGGGCCTGGGCATTTCCGGTTTGGTGCACCGCGGATGGCTGTCCATCTTTTGTTCAGAGTAATCAAATTCATTATTTCCAGGTATTGGGAAATGGTGCAGATGTGGGTTCAGTTGAGAAATTCCGCCACTTCGACCAGCTGAATTTGATTGGATTGGTATAACTTGGAGTAATACTTTTGTGTTTCAATTGCCACTTCAGCTGTAATATCCACAATGGAATCATATAATCTTCACACCTGTGTGCAGGCCACGCTCTGGTGTGGTGCAAATTTTTTTTAAAAAATATGCGGTGCACTTGTCACCCTCTGTAATGCGTTTGGCCCTGTACTGAACACAAACCTGATGTTTGTGTTGCCTTTTGAGTGCGTTAAGGTGGGTGGCTGCCTCCGGCCACTTCCAGCCCCATGCAGGGCTGTATCCTGTGGCTGGGATGTTGGACTCCAGGTGTGCCAACTCTGACAGAGCGCGCAAGATGACAGGCGATGTGGCTCGTGAGCGTTGGGAGGAGAGTTTGCAAGAGTGGCGGATGGTATCCTCTTTGAAGGCTGCCCATGTGGAGATGGGGTCCGCGCAAAATGGTGTAACAAACTCTTTTTCCAAAGTTGCTGATTCCACCCAAGTGGAAAATCCTGGTGACACAAGTTTGGGAGGGCGGAGTTTGCACCAAGGTGGGGCCTTAGCCACTGTGACAGGTAGGTGGTAGGTTATCAAGACCAGCCGGTGTTGGAGAATCAAATTTTTGTTGTTTTGAAGTGGGAAATGTGGGGTTGGAATTTCGCCGGCATAAGGATAAGGTCTATGCGGGTCATGGACCTTAATTGGCCATTGTGGACGTGGGGGCGCGTCATGTTTTTGAGCCGTGGGGCTTGTCGCAGAAGCGCATCCATTAACCCAAGGGTGGCCTTTAGAACGCGAAGTTCTATGTGACCCTGGGGGGTGTGGAAGGAGGAAGGCCAATGGTCCATTGGTGTGTTTAGCCAACAGTTCATATCGCCAACTATGAAAGGGTCTGGGGGTAACAGGAGGGATTTGACCAATGAGAAAAATTCCTGATGTTCTCATTCACAGGTTGGGGCGTAGATGTTGATGATAGCATGTGCCACATCAGCCCACAAGAAAGTGACAACAAGGACTCAGCCATTGAGGAAGGATTCTGACGATAAAAATTTGAAAAAATTGTTTTTCCAAACTAGATCCCAAAGTGCTCTGACCAAAAAGATAGGGATGGGAGGAGCATGGTTTTTCAAGCATCCTCGGAACCTCGTGGACAGTGGGACTCCTGGATGGCCAGGATATCTACGGGTAAATTTTGTTGTAAAAAACTCAGTTTCTTAGCCCAGGACGGGGAGGCCTTGAGTCCAGCGATATTCAACATCCCTAAAGTGAAGGTTTACCCCATCATACCTTAGGTGCGAGGGGGTGGGCACCTGGGCCCACCAGCCTCCTCTGTATCCCCATGGGCCTTCACAGCGGCATGGGTGTTTGCAGCAACGCTATCAGGATTTTTGTTAATTTTTGTGGAAAGAGTCGTGTTGGCTTTGGCCTTCGCTTTTTGTTTTCCCAACGTTGGACGAATTTTTTGTGGTGCGGATGAGTTTGGTGCACCAACGATTGGGTCAAAAAAAATTTTCAGGTAGGTTGGACCCCAAGTCAGTTTCAACTGGAGCTTGGTTGCAAAGATCAGGTGAGATCGAGTCACCCATCAGATCCTCAGATTGGGTGGCCCAATCAGCATGAGCTTCCCAATATGATTGGTTGAGGGATTCCCAAGTTGCTTCTGCTACGAAGGTTTTGATGTCCTCCTGGTTTTGGGAGTGTGGGATGGCGGTGGTGGCCTTGGCTGCTTCCTTGGCCATGGCCCTATGGGCCTGCTTGGCCTTCTTCCGCTCCTGTGGGGAGATGGGCTTTACCAATAGGTAGCAGCCTTGTGCTCCCCATGGGAAAGCCTCTTTGGTGTTTGCGGTTGGTTTGTAGTGCGCCTATCCACTGGCCATGGCTGCTGAGGGGTTCTCTTGAAATGTGATGCCCTCCTTGGTGGGGCATTCATGTGCCTTATGGCTGAACGCATCACAGTGGGTGCAGATGGGGGGCGCGCTGTCCACGGTTACCCAGAAAGGGTGGGTGGTATGCCCTTCAATATTGATATATGTGGAGTGCAGGATCTGGGTTAGGTCCTTCGTAATCTCCTCAGTTGGGGTCAGAACTTTTCGGATTTGCCAGTGCACAGGTGTGGCATCAGCGTAAAGCGTTGCATCCTGAAAGATTGTATTTCGCCATAAATGGTGAGACCATCTTTCAGGTGTTGCTCCAAAATGGCACATTTTACTGTAGTAGGCAAAAAGTCAAACGTGAGGAAAATTTGGTTGGATTTTGTCCATCTGGTGCATTTGGTTTTGATGACCTATTGCCCTTTAGGGAGGTCAATTACTATGTGCACCGCAGCAGCTTTGTCTGCTGCCTCCTTGTTTTTGAAACTGAAGTCCAGCCAACCACGTGACATGGAGTAAGGTGCAACATACACCGTGGTTGGGAAAAAAGTGTGCACACCCCCACTAAATTTTTCCCATAGAGCTGTTTGTTGGATGTCCAGAAACACACAGACTCCGTATTCCACCAATGAGAGTGGTTGAGAGTGCGGCATGTTGATGTACTGGTTGCATCGCGCTTACCAAGCGAGGTTTTTGGGGAAATAGTGACTGCCAGTTTTTTTGAAAATTTTTATTCCACCAGTTTCTCTGGGGCGTTCTTGAACGTTTGAGGCCGCGGGCCTACCACCTGCTCCTCTTACCTTACTTGCCCAACTGCTCCCTAACATAGGTGCAGACTAATCTCCTCTGTGAGATTATCAAACCAAAATCTGACTTAAATTAAATAAGTTGCAAAAGTGATTGCAACGAGAGAGAAAAGTTTGGAACTATGACATCCTTGAACACTAGGTTAACAAACCCCTGATTGAGGCTCTGGGGCATCATCCTTTTAATTGTAAAATAAAGGATGGGGTTTTTTGATTATTTATAAGATATTCAATTTAATTTTGGCTTTGACTCTATGAGTCCGCTTAAATGTTTTCCTAATAAGAAAGTAATAGTTTTAATTTAAAGATTATGGCCAGAGCTGATATTAATAGTGAGCAAAATGCAGAAACGATGTACTGTATGTCCTTCAGAGTTTATGGTTTTGGGAGCCCTCAGTACAATAGACTTTAAAATAATCTATGGTTTGGAGTGAGGCCCAGTTTCTTCACAAAATTATGGACATAATATTAATTGGTGCCCCACTGTCACCAAATGCTCAGTTTTTAAGCTTATTCACTGTAGTATTAATGTCACAGATGAGGCAAAATACTAGTTTGGAAGATCATCTCTCAACCAGTGATATGGCTAGAGTTCACCTCCAAACTGGCGGAGGTATAGGCGACCAAGCCACCCTGGATGGGGATGAACGAGCCCCTTTTATAGATTTGGGAAAGTCAACAATCTTCACCTATGCCAGATTGACGTCATGTGAAATAAAAATTCGCCCTGACAATTCAGAGAACTTTGTTAATATATATGACAATGTCACAAGAAATCAGTATCAAAATTGAGCACTATTATACCTTCAGGGGTAAAAATAATTTTCATTCGACTGATGTCATGATGATGATATGACAAAATTACCTCTGACTTGAGTGAATGAGGCTCAAAGATGAATTTTAAAAATCTAGAAGTTAACCTAGTTTTGAAAATCACTCAAAGCCATGATGTGAGGACATTATAGGAAAGCCATCACTTAAACCTGAAGTTGAGCAGCATATTATAAAATTTGGTAATATAACATAATTAGAGAAAGATAAAACCGCTCAAAACCAAGAAGAGGGATAATGAAAGAGCCCCTGGACATCCAGGTTCAGGGATAACCATTGAGAGAAGGAGTTGGGAACTATAGGAATTGGATCAAATAAATGAAGCCACTAAAGCAGAAGTTATACGCCGTCTAACTAGGAATCTTGAAAAACACCCATATTGTCACCCATATTACCAAATTACTAATAAATTTTCATCTATTTTCTATCTTGACTTTCCCAAGTATTATATAAAGACTTCACTTTCTTTATAAATAAAAAACCTTTGCATAGAATCTCAGTTTTATCCTTTTATTTTCACTTAGAGTGAGTTAGATGATATAATCTCCATTATCCATTATGGGATTATTCAGTACGCAGAATCATTATCCAGTCAGAGAATTGCTATGTTTAAACAAGTACAATCTTTATCGTTGTTACCTTGGATCTGGACTACCAAGGGAGAGGTTGAATTGGCTTTCGTTGAGTCTCAAGGGTCAACGTATAACATTTATGTCTAAGAGTGCCAATAAGAGATTCGCTTGGGCTCAAACAGTTTACCAAAGAGATCAAAGCTACAAAGAATATCATCAAAGGAGAATTTGCTCTACAAGGATGATCGTTATTTAAGCAAAGGATGTCTGGTGCCTAATCTTTGTGAGTAGACACCCTGAGCAGCGAGTCAGTCTCATATGGTGTGTGAGTTGAGATTATCAAGCTTAATGTGGTACTCATTAAACGGGTGGCATCATCAGACCCTAGTGAGGATCATAAGAGTTCTCATTAGCAATTTGATGATTAAGCGGATATGGAAGTATATCACAGAAAGGATTTCTCTGAGCTCTAGGTGAGGAAGGAAGATACAATCTTTTTAGGACTTTATACCATGGACTTAGAAGTGCACTATCTATGCAACGATCTTAAACATGTCAAGGAGACCACCAGAAGAGCATGAATTGCCTCGCTACTTAATTTGAGAGGATATCACCTATTATAAAACTGGAATCTACACTAAAGAATATAGAGGAACGACTCATGGATCATAAGAAAGATAATGTAGAAACCATCACCACTAAGTATGAGTATAAAAACAAGTGGAACAATAGAATATCATGCAGTTTGCTATGGACAAGAGTATAGCAAATTTAAGGCACAAATTTATACTATACCAGAACTTACCTCTACTCAAACCATAACCTGATTGGAGGCACCTATATAAAGTCACTCAACAGAATGCACCACAAATAGTCAGTACTGCTACACAACTGACCACGATGCACACTGACCCTGTTGAAGAAAATACTAACTTTAAACTGAACTTCAAGGCCACGTACACACTTGGAGAAGAGACAATTGTGGGTTTCCTCCAGATGTATGAAAACATCATGGATAGTGATAGTAATTTCAAAAAAGGCACATCGCATGTAAGGTTGTATGAGCTGTCAGGCTCAGGAGATCCTTTATGAGAGCCTACGACTTAGACTAACTTGGACTGAAGTGAAAAGTATCCAACTTTTAGAGTTTAGTAGTGAAATATACGCCCAAAATATTAACAAGAGTTCCTTTTGATGAAAATGGGAAAAAATGATTTAGTCACAAACATGTCTCTCTTTACTATCTGAAGGCTCAAAAATTGTGGACTACATAAACTATAGGTTTGCCTTCCGCAAAAACCGCTTTTATGATTTCACTGGAGATGCATCCTAGCTTTAAGATGCATATGACTTTAGTGACTAATAGAGCGACGTCCCTCGAGGCGCTTAAGGAAGCGCTACTTACCATATAAGAAAAATTAAGCTGATTGCAAGGCCATGTGACCAACACCACTACCTTGACAAGTTAACAATGCCATCTATGTCACTAATAATAAGGGTGACAAACCAATGAAAAGAGTTCCAAACCACCTGGGCGTTCATCTTTTATAGAGTTAACTCAATATAGGTGCCATCAACCTGGGCACTTTTAATGATCTTTTCAATTAATTGCTGCGGAAGATAAAGAGGCAATCCCTAAGAGGATACCCCCAACGCTATAAACAGTGTGATCTCCATACTGAGGGTGAAGATGATCATAAAGATGACGATTCGGCTAGTGCAGGATCTACATTTTAGGGGTACTTATTGTGGTGGTTGTTCAAGATAGATTAAGAGTCCACAGCACTGATCGATCTAAATTTAAGAAATACCTACCTGCTGCAAGAAAAATTAGCATACCCATTTCTTTAATTTAGTTAAGGAAGGAGAGCAGTTTGTTATAGATTCTTAAAAGAAGTTGGCACTGGAGAGTAAGAGTACTGTCAAAGCTACCACGACCTTTGCTGCTATTAGACAGTTTGAATGATCTACTATTGATGTAAAAATCACTGGAAACCCTTTTGGAAAAATTGTGACGAAATCGAGGTGAGTATACAGAAGATGAGCTTCTTCTCAGTACTGATAACTAGGATCCAGTCAATATCATCTAATCTAATCTCATGAATAAATTGAAGTTCAGGCCCAATATTGATTACAACGTGAAAAACTACACCACAGGACCAGATGTCACATGCACTCTAGGAGCCTATTCGCACTGCATTTATATATTAAGCACATGGTCCTAAAAGCACCGGCAGTGGTATTGGACAATGATCACTGTCAGGATTAAGGGTTTAGACCTCTTAAACATTTTTAATTTAAAGACATGGGGACCAGAAGCTCCTGGGTATTGGAAAATACCTTGTTGCTTTTCTTGGTCAAAAAGTCTTTATTCCAGATACTACGTCTGGATTGTATTTAATAATTATGTTGTCCAATTATAACTTAAAAAGGTGAAAAGAGAGAGTACTCTTATTTGCTTAAAATAAAAATTTAAAAGGGGATCAGGGAGGTTACCCAGTCCATTTTAAACGGTCCAAGCTGAGATCTATAATCGTTACAATTTGGTATTCTGTAGCAGGCATATTAGCTTAGTTTAATAGGATTTGCTCACTGAATAGCTTGGGTTGAACCCCAATACTAAGGGTTTTTGGGCGATAAATATGTGACCACATTAGTTGGGGATTGTCCCCGATGTTAAGAGGGCTGGAAATTCATTAGGAATAATCCTCATAACTTGTTTCTGTTATTTTGACGAATTAGGTCCGATTCTTGTCATCCACCTTGTTCAGAATCTAAAAAGGGTATAATTCTGACAACCACTATGCCACTTTTGGGACAAAATTTCTCTTGGAGTTTAGTACAAAGATTAATTTCACATCCAGCATGATGGGAATAATGAGCTGCAAACTTCTCTTGGTATTTAGGGATGAAAATGTCAAACTGTGAAAAAATGAACGTTCTTGGAGGAAAATAATAATCTATATGCCTCATGAACTAACCTTGACTGATAAAATTGTAAGCAGCTATCAACTACTGTTAGCATAGAAGAAGGGCTTCTTTTGACTGCTAGCGAAACTATAAAGATTTAATCAAAGGATCAACGTAGGATGACCATGTCAATTAGTGTGAAGTTTCTGCTTTTTACCATATTGGAAGTATACATCCATGAATAGAATCAGCAAACAAGAACCCATAGTACTATCAGGGCTCTATGACACCACTTAATCTGAAGAGTTGAACATTGTTTTGGTAAACATCCCTACTCAACCTATCCAAATCAAAAAGGAAAAGTTATATCAGTGACCCAATTGACCAGTTGCCAAGATAATAGATCTTTACATGCAGTAGGGGATTTCATTGATCTCAGGTTTGGGATTGTGACCCATAAACAGCAGATGGAGCTTGACGAGTCATTGAATGTGTTCCGAAACATCTTCAGTACTGGGTCAAACGATTATGGCCTATGGTAGGACGAGATCCACAAAATAGATAATATTTCTACTATAACTTTTAAATTCAAAACCTACCGGCGTTAAAAGCAGAGGATTCAGTGATCATGCAAGAGCTGAACTAACTAGCCAAAGCAGAACTAATCAAGCAATTGAAGAGTCACTTAGAATCTCCTTTGTTGCTTGTGCGCAAAAAGGATGGAACCCATATAGTAGTCATGGATTACCGCCACCTGAACAATATTACTAAGAAGGACACATAGCTGTTTCCATGCATCCATACTTCTCTAAAAAACTGGGAGGCTCAAAAACTTTTCAGCAATGGATCTAGCCAGCGGCTACTGTAAGACGAATCTCTCACTAACGGATCATTTGAGTGCCCTGAGCAGTAGCAAGAGGTTGAATAGGTTCACAAGGATGCTGAAGGGGCTCTCCAACACTTTTGCTACATTTATCATGTGATAAATCGCATTTAAGCAATCTCAAGTTATCAAATGTGCTTTTACAACATAATGAAATCATTGTATTAAGCTGAACATTGCAGGAGCATCTTCAGCACCTCCAGGAAATCTTTACACATCTGCTCAAATCCAATCTGAAGTTGTAATGGAGAAAGCGCATCTTTCTCAAGAGACAGTTAGAGTTCCTTAGGCACAAGATCATCCTTAGCAGAATCAAGCCATAATATGGGAAGTTTAACGCCATCATGGCTATGGAGCCACCAAGGAGCATGAAGGATAACCAAGTGTTTTTTGGAATGATGGGACACTACTGAAAGTTTATCCCCCATTTCAGGGAAATGGAAGTGCCCCTCACATAAAAGCTCAATAAGGAAACAAAGTTTGAGTGGGGCCTGGAACAGGAGAAAGTCTTCGCAGAGTTAAAGGCAAGATTGGTAGAGGCACCAACCTTGGCCTAAACTGACTTTAACAAAACATCCTACCTCTACACCAATGCCAGTGACACAGGATTTGGCGCTATCCTAGCACAATTGGTTGAAGACAGGATGTATCGCTAATAGAGTACTACGCAAAAGTGATTAGTAAAACAGAGAAGAGCTACATGGTCACCAAACGTGAGTGCTTAGCAGTATTCATAGCGGCCAAACACTTCAGACCTTATTTGTATGTGGTACATCTTAAGGTAGTAATGTATCACATATAGCTCTGCTGGTTGAAGAACATGAAGGAACCCATTGTACGCCTTGACCTCTGGGCTGTACTCCTCCAAGGCTATTAGTTTAAATAATACACTAAAAGGAGCTAAACACCTTAACTCTGATAGCCTATTTCAGTTACTAGTGTTCCACTTACAAGCACTATAGAGCGATCGCTTTTACAACTTAATGAGCTATCTGAAGTGGCCTGTAAGGACAAAACTTAGGAAGTTAAGAGCATCCTGATGGAATGTTTTAAAGACATCCGGTATGTTAATGGAAATCTACAAAAGAAGATACAAAACGAGTGGTGCCCCTATATATGGCCTAGCAGCCACATGGAATTAGAAATAGAGGCCCATAAGCACGTATACCATGGAAGAAAAAAAAGACGCTTGCTTACTTGAAAGAGGCTTTCTACTGGAATTGCTTGTCAGAAGAAGTGTACCAAGCCCTGGAATTGTGCATACCTTGTGCAATTTTCTTCCCACTGGAGAAGCAAATAAAGTTTATGCTCATCTCCCTACAGCACCCTTAAGCAATGTCTCAATTGATTTGGTAGATATTTACCAACGGCCTCCAGTGAATCAAAGCTTATCTTAGTAGCGATTGACCACTCCACCTAGTGGTTTAAGGCTTCCACAGTCAATATGTATACTGCGAACTCCACCGCTTGTAGCCTGTATAATCAAGTCATCATGAGGCATGGTTGCCTTCATATTTTACTTTCAAACAATGGGAAAACTTCATTTTGGGATTAGTGAAAACTGAGGGATTTAGTGGGAGTAACGCAGCATTTCACCAACCCTATACTCATTCCTCCAATGGAAGCATCAAGTGAGTGAATGGAACCTTGAGAGAGATTTTGTAAAAAATTGCTCTTAATTTCAAACTGAAATGGGATTAATTGCTGTCCTCATCGTTGGTAGCTTACCTGTTGAGCTACTAATGAGTAATTGGGATGTTTTCTTTCAAAGCCCTGTATGGGCGAGAGGAATCTCTGCTGACCCTCCTGGAAACAATCATCTCAGTGGACTGGATGAACTTGCAGCCTGAAAGCTATCAGTAGGAGCTAGCTTACGAACTTTATAAGATTCAACTAGATCTTTAAAACATAATCAAAACAACCATCCCTCAAAGCTAATGGGAGAATCAGAGACAAACTAGGCTACTAGAGTTATGCCTAAGTGACATGAATTTATAACCTGTGGAGAACACTGCCAGAGACGTTCAGGTCATTGGATTGGGCCTACCACTGTCTTAACAAAGAGAGGAGCTGAGTACTCCACTCAGGATGATGCTAACATTGTGTTTGAATGAATATATACACAGCATCTTAGGTCAATCCACAGTCTTGTCTTGGGAGGGGAAGTGTCTTGAATGAGGCCACAAATGGTTCAGCAGATCATTCCTTGACCAGTGGAATATATAGAATTAACCCCAAGCTGGTGGAGGTACAGCAACCAACCCAGTGGATGATAATGAATGATCCCATTTTACTAATTTAGGCGAGTCAACATTTTCATAATGCCACAGTGATGTATGAAAATAATTTTCGCCCTGACAATTTGAGGATTTTTTTATAAATATGGTTTTTTTGACCAAGGCAAGCCGACCAGGGGACGGACATTACTGAAACTAATACTCTAAAACTAAACCAACTAAAAGCAAAACATGAATTGGCCGCCCTTTTCAGGCAGCAAAGCACTTAAAGAAATACAAAAATAACCTACCAGGTGGCACAGTGGCGAGCCGCTTATCCCATCATGGCAGAGGGGGAGGGGGATTGGGCAGGTCATCATCAGGCTCAGCATTGCTGAGGCCGATCAATGCTGAGAGCAGGGGGGTTGGGACATCCTTAGGTAAGGGTTGAGGTAAAGTAAATAGTTGTTTTGATCAACAATTTGGGCCTGGATTAAAGCCTCTATCAGCTTAACAACGTGGTGTTCAGCCTGGATGCGGTCTTCAAGAAGTTGTTCTAATTTTGCAGTATTGGCTCTTGTGGTGCATGTGGATGAGGAGAATTCTGCTAATTCAGCGACATAAATGGCAGCGATGGCAGTTTCATATAGTTGTTGGATTTCCTCTTTTGTGGTAGGAGGGAAATCATAGGGGAACGATGGGTGGTACAGCCCTTTTTTTAAATTCTGCGATGGATTTTTCACACATTTTGCATGTAAGGCTTGATTTTAAATTGCCACCGCAGCTGTAGCAAACTGGTGATCACTTTAGAAAAGGGATTTGGGTTTTCAGACATATCAGTTGGTTGGGGATGGGGCATCAAGGTCTGAATTCAAACAAAAATGTTAAATAAATTGGGTAACTTGATGGTGGGACAATTTCACCTGATTTTGTTACTACATCCAATAATTTCCAGGGATTTTGGCTGATTTGGGAAGATAGGATGGTAGGTGCTTTTGATTAGGTATGTTTTGGGGTAGGAAAATTCTGTATTGCACATGGGTCTAATTCTGCTCCCAATTGGTTGGCATGGGTGTGCATTGGCCAGCTTGGGTTTGAGGTGCTAGATTCTGCTTCTGATTCAATTGCATGGCCTGTGGGGGTGGGGGCAGCCAAAATCCCCACTCTAACGCAGTTGTAGTGGCCTCATGGGTGGAGTTGGCCGTTTTTGGAGAGTATGACTTATATTGGCATGCCTTTTTGGTGTGGTCCAATTCATATTAAAGGGGAAAATTGTGTGACCATTTTCAGTGTAGGCTTAAAAAATAGTTGGGTGCCAATGGGATACAGGCATGTGGTGGGATATGCTGGCCCATGTTCAGCTGGTGGGGGGTAATGGTGGCCATTAACCAAGGTGCTGCAAGGCGTTCAGCACCACTTGGGACAATGAATTGGAGGATAGGGTTTTCTCTATATGTGGTCAACCCTGACATCAACTCCTCATAGAGTATTTGAAGGGGAAGGTGTGAGGGGAGGTTTGCAAAGGTCACCTCAAGTGTGGTATCATCTGGGAGGCGTGTTTGGGTGGTAGTAATGTGGGTTTTTTATAATTTAATTGCATAGCTGCTGCAGCGGCTGTGGCCTCTTTGGTGGGGAATCCCATATCAAAATAGCCCTTATATGGGTGGAAGTCAATAAACCCTGCAGGTGCAAAGGTGGCCGCTACCAGCTCAATTATTGCTTTGTCAGCATATGGTAAGAGACATCCATATTCAACGTGGAGCCAAAAGTTAATATTAGATCAGGGAAGAGCTAGGGGGTAGGAGCGGGTTGGGTGTTTTCATGCAAGGTGGAGTGCTAAGTCCCTTGGGGGTCATAGTGGCCAGATGGATTTGGTGGACTGTATGAGCCAGTCTGCTCGCATTTTCCTGCTGGGCAGTAAATGATAGCAGGTGGAGCACTGCTGCCCCATACTGGGGTAGCATGTTGTGGATCCAAGGATATAAATTTTGAGGTTGGTGCAATGAGGCGTTGGTGGAAGTTGACTTGTTTTTCTAAAATTGCTCGAAATTGATGTCCAGCGGAAAGAAGAAGCCTTGTTTATGAATATGATGACGTTTCCAGAAATCAGTATGAAAATTGAAAACCTTTTATAACTTTGGGGGGCTTAGGTAATTTGCATTTCACTGATTGTGTGATGATGACTTAACCAAATTATCCCATACATGAGTAATTGAGACTCAAAAAGGATATTACAAAACCATTAGTCTACTAATTTTGAGAATCGCTCAAAACCATGATGTGAGGCACATTTAGGAAAGCCATCGCTCAAGCCTGAAGTTGAGAAGTATATCACCAAATTTAGTAATTAAACAATATTAGAGAAATATATAAGCGCTAAAAATCCAGAAATGGGAAAATGAAAGGTCTCATGGAATCCAGGTTTAAGATAATCACTGCACGAAAGAGCTCATGGCTGTAAAAATTGGCTAAAATGGACAAAGCAAAAAAGCAGCAGGTATACGCCGTCTAACTAGGGATCTTGAAAAACACTCATATTGACACACTTCTTACTAATTATTTTATAAATTTTTATATATTTTCTATCTTAATTGGCCCTTGAATTATAGAATACTTTACTTTTTATATCAACAAAAAACAAAAACTTTTCTCTCTCGTTACAAACAAATTGTAACATATTCAATTCAAGTCTAGGTAAGTTTGATAATCTCATCGAGGAGATTAGTGTGCATTCAATGTCAGGTAGCAGTTGGGCGAGCAAAGTTAAGGGCACATGAGCGGGCCCCACACCTTTCAAGTTTCATAAACGCCCCAGATACACCGGTGGCCATAAATTAATATAAAAAACTGGCAGTTAGCATTTTCCCAGAAATTTGGCCTGGCAAACATGCTGTAACCAGTTCATCAATACGCCGCACTCCCAGCCCCTGTTGTTAGTGGATCACGGGGTGCAAGTCTTCCTGGATCATCAACAAATGGCGCTATGAGAGAAGTTTTGTGGAGATGTACACACCCATTTACTGAATGCAGTGTACGACACTGCCCTCCATGCTTCATGGTTGGCTGGACCTTGGGTTGAAAACAAAAATGCAGCGGATGAAGTTACAAAGGTGCAGAAGGTTGTGTGACCTCCTGTATGATAAATGGGTAGTCAATACAAAGTGCACACGTTGGACTAAATCTAATCAAATTTCTGTAACTTTCAACATCCTATCTACAACAATTAAGCGCACTGTGCTGGAGCACCACCTAAAGGCTGGGTTCACCAAATATGGGGAAATCCAATCCATTAAGATGCAGCACTTTACACTCATGCCAGACCTGTGCATGGGCAAAGTGTTGCTGTATTCATCCCATCTGCAGGGGTAGTGGAAGATTTGACCCAAATCTCTCACACTACTTTTGTGGAAATTGATGGGCAAGGATCCCGCCTTTCTGGGTTAACATGGATAGTGCGCTCTTATCTGCACCTTATTTATGCTTTTGGGCACAAGGCTTATATCTGCCATGCCAAGGAGGGCATTATTTAAAACAAAATTATCCCAGATGCAATGAGCGGTACAGACGCCCATTATGAATTAGCAGTAGACACTGATGCCACCTTCTCATGGGGCGCGCCTGGGTGTTACATCCACTTTACGCCTGTATCCCCGGAGGAGCATAAGAAGGCCATTCAGGCCCACAGAGTGGTGGCCAAGGTGGTGGCCATAACTGCGTCTGTGATTCTACCTGCCCAGCTACAAGGGGATATTGAGTCATTTGCTGCGGATGAAGCTCACAAATCTTTCCACCAATCAGATCGGGCTACACTTACAGAAGACCTGATGGGTGAGTCAGATTCACCCAACTAATGCTACCAAGCCTCGATCAAGAATGAGTTGCCTACCTATCATCCTACCAGATTTTTGCCAACATGCAATGGTGCACCGCAGGTGCACACCACTCCAAAGAGTCATTCCAAGGGGAAATAAGAAGAAGGCAAGAGCCAATGCCACCCCACATTGAAAGCATCCCATACTGTACCTTACTCCATAGCACAAAATACCCATACTGCCATACAGCGGTGTGCTGAAAAAGAGAAGGATGAAGGGCATGGGTGCTCTTCCCCTCACACCTAAGATACAATGGGGGGAGCCTTTACTATAGGGACGTTAAACATTGCTGGACTCAAGGCCTCACTGTCCTGGGCTAGGAAACTGAGTTTTTTAAAAATAATTTACCTGTAGAGATCCTGACCATTCAGGAAACCCACTGTCCATATGGTGCTGAGGACACATGGGCAACCATGCTCCTCCCTTCCCATTTCTTTTGATCGCTGCACTGTGGGGTGCTTATTCAAATGACTCCTAATTTTAGATTCATTTTATCAATTTCATACCTTGACAGCCATGTCCTTGTTGTATCCTTTTTTGGGATGACGAAGTGCACGCTGTCATAAATATATTGCCCCAATCTGTGCACAAGCTTGTCAGGAATTCTACTCAGCAATTAATTTCCACCCTCTTCCATCTGAACCATTTGTGGTGGGCGATATTAACTGCTGAACCAACCCAGCCACCAACCGCTGGCCACCATTACCTACACCCCCGCAGTGGCACATAGAACTCTACACTCTAAAGGCCACTTTGGGGTTATTTGAAACTATGCCACATCATGCACCGCTGCTCAAAACATGGCTCATCCCCATGTGCACAACGGCCAGCTGAGGTCTATGTCCCGCATTGACCTAATTCTTGCAATGTTAAAATTTCAGTCTCAAGTTGCACCCTTTATGATGACAAAACTCGATTTATCTGACCACAGGATGATATTGGTTTCCAGCTTTTTCACATCAAGTGGTACAGGCGCCTAAGTGGTGCAAACTCCAACCTGCCAAGATCACATCGCCCAGGTTTACTCAAGGGTGGACACTGTAAGCTCAACTCTGAAATGTATTAAACATTATGTGCAGACCCACTTTCTACCTGGTCAACCTTTAAAGCGAACACCATCCACCAGGCATGCCACATTTCATCACGACACTCTTGGCTGCCTCAGCAGACAATTTGCACATGTTGGCAGAACTGGACCACCTGGAATCTAATGTCCCTGCGGCAGGCTACAGCCTGGCTTGGGGTTGTAAGTGGGCAGAAATGTCCGCTCATCTCAACGTACTGGTAAGGCAACACAAGCATCAAGTTTGTGTTCAGTATAAGGCAAATAATATAACAGCGGGTGACACATGCTCTACTTACTTTTTTTTTGAAAATTCTTTACACCATGACAGAGCTTGGTTTGCACACAGGTGAGGCGGCCAGACCACTCCATTGCAGATATTATGGCCATAGTGGCAATCGAAGTTCAAAATTTTTACTTTAAATTGTATTGCTCCAACTCAGTACAACTGGCTGAAGTTGATAATTTTCCCAAAAGTGCACATAGCTTCACTATTTCCCATTATCTGGAGTTGATGAATTTAATTTCTCGGGACAAACTCTGGTCTGCTGTTTGCAGTGCACTGAACAGGAAATGCCCAGGTCCAGATGTGATTCCTTATGAGTTCTATAAGAATTACTTCACATTTTTTTCTCATTGATGCTTGCCTCAATGAACCAGTACCTAATGGAAACGCACCTCTTCCCTAGAGGCCAAGTGGCCTACACATTAATGTTGTTAAGAAAGGGGATAAGCTGGACTTGGACAACTGGCAACTCATATCACTTACTAACACTGATGCTAATTATTTTACTAAATTCATGGCAAACCGCCTAGGGGTAGTTTCCTCTCTCATTTCCACTGAACAATTTGATTTCATTCCCAAAAGGTCTATTTGGGACAACATACAATCTGTAGTCAACGTCTGCCAATCCACGGCTACTGGACACTGATTTTTTAGACCAGTAGAAGGCTTATGATAGAGTCAACTGGTATTACCTCAAAGCCTGCCTCCACAAGTTCCACCTCCCCCGTCATTTCATTAATTGGGAGATGTTGCTCAGGGATCTGCCACATTGGCTGTGCATGGCCCTGGCTTCCTCAAGGATGTAGTTCTCCCTCAAGGGGCCTATGCCAAGGGGACCCTCTAAGCCCACTCTTGTATAACTTCAGCCTTAACCCAATTCTTCGCAATGTAAATGCCAGCCTTACTGGTGTCCATGTGCAAGGCCAAGCACCAGTCAAGATATTGGCGTTTGCTGATGATTGTGTGGTTGGGGTGTCTAACAATCATGATGCACGCGCGCTTGAAGCCACTATCCAGGTTTACTCCAGGGTAAGTAACGATGCATATAACGCCTTCAAAACCGAAATTATTCTCCTTGGTTGGTATCAAGCCCTCTGGGCCCCAGCGCCCTGTTTCATACCTGCTTTATCAAATAGCACACAGGATAGCATGCCCTGCCCACCCCACATCGCCCCGCTCGTGCTTCCCTTTGTGCCAAGACCCACCAAAGGTCCTGTCCGCCATTTGGGGGTGTGGCTGGAGGCAGGAGGGTACTCCTCAACGGTGATGGAACACCATATCCTGGATAACGTTACAAAATGCATAGCTTCCCTCAGAGCCCGTCCTACTTTCGTTACTGGCAGGATAGTCCTAGCCAACTCTATGCTCCTTTCTAAAGTTTGGTTTAAGGCCCACGCCATCACCTTTTCCCCATCTTTCTTATAAGTATTATAATCCCTTCTGAAAGGGTGGCTTTGGTCAGGCCGCCCACCGCCAGTGCAACTGGATGTCATGTTTGGCCCTCACCATAGTGGTTATATGGGCCTGCTCAACTTTAAGGCCCACGCCGCCAAGGTACTTGGCCCCTGGATTGCAGCAGTCACCAACCCAACGCTTTCAGCCCAGAACCGGTCATGTGCGGCCGCTCCAACTTCTCCTGCGCCCTGGTCCTCAGCAATCCTACCCACCCGTATTCTCTGTTATAGTATCTTGCATCACACCCTTCTGCTGTGGGCCCGCATGTGATGTCGCTCCACTTCAAAGAATTCTCCTCTCCATGTGGTGCGCTGAGTGGACAATTTGCATCAGTGGGAACGCCACACAGAGGGGAGCCCCTCTTCTCGGTTCACCCAGGAAGTACAAGGTCAAGCCATTCTGAACAATATGATACCCATGAGGACCCTTGTCATGGCCAGAGATGGATTACCTAGACATGATGGACATCCCCTACAACCTTTATACCCATAAAGCCATTTGGAAGTACGCCCACCACACTCTTCTGCAGCCACATATTTGTTTCCATGCGTGGCGCTGCTTGAAATGTTTATACCATACTGCTGAGCGCTCTAATGCTTTGCACTCATATTGTGTCATGTGTGACCAGTATGGAATTTGGTTCTCCACCTAAAAGAGTTCCCCCCATCAAAAGCGATCAGGTGTTAGGTTCAGCATCTCTTTCTCCAGGATCAAACATGGCCCTTCAGCCTAGCTAAGGACATCTTCGCCTTGTCCTTGAATTAACCTATACCACCTCCCCTCTGAGCCTTAGTGGTGGCAATCATTAATGTGGACTATCCACAGTTGTCTTTGATGCTATCTCAGGCTCTACTCCCACCCTCCAGGAAGCTGTACACTGGTTCCAATCACACCTCTTGGACCACTTTTAAGCATGGTTGTTTGGTTATCTACCATCCCATCAACGACAGATGGTCTCATCCTGGTTTCAAGTTTAATTAATCACTTCATACGCCTTCCTGCATACGTGCTCAATAGTGGGCAAGCCCCTACACATGCAACCCACCTTCCATTTCTTTGCATTCCTGCTGGAAACAGGAGATAGTGTTTGCTTCTCTGTGTTTCCCTAGTTGATATTAGTTCTTTCGTTTACATATCTGAAGTGTCCTTTCTCTGGTCGCCTTACCCAAATAAAAAAATAATAAAATAATAAAATAAAATAAAATTAAAAATATATCTATAAAAAACCTTTTCTATAATCTCTATTTTATCCTTTTAAGCTTATAGTGATCTAAGTGCGCTAACCTCCAGTATCCATTCTAGATTATTCAGTATGCAGAATACAGTAACCAGTCAGAGATTTGCCCTGTTTAAGCAAAAGCACTCTTTATTGCGGATACCTTGGATCTGAACTATCAAGGGACAGGTCGAATTGGCTTCCATTGAGTCTCAAGGGCCAAAGTATAGAAGAAGTCAAAGTGTGCTGTAAAAAAGATTAGCCTTTGGCTTGAACAAGTTTACCAAAGAGATCAATACTACAAAGGGTTGCATCAGAGGAATAAATTACTTACAAGGATTAATGTGATCTAAGTGAATGTAGTCTCGTGCCTATTCTGCGCAGAGTAGACCCCATGAGCAGCAAGTCTTTCACACATATTAAGGGAGCTGAGGTCAAGGAGCTGACTATTATGACTACTACAAAAAATTCTATAAGGTTTTAATGATTATCAACCTTCTCTCTAAACCTTATATTTTATAGATCTTATCTTTTACTATCATCACCCTGATGGACGACCTAGCAAGCCAAATACCATCGGGTTGGGCCTATATCTTGTTCTTCACAAGGCGTGTTCCAAGAATTCATTGTGGATGTTGTCCATGGTATAGTGGTCAATCAGGCTCAGAATAGGTTCCTTCAGGCCTACGACCTTCTACAACATGACCTTGAGGGGAGAGCTATCATAATTTGTAATGGCGTACAATCCAAACCTGTCAAAGAATGAAGTGATTAAAAGGTCAAATGACCTACCTAAAATTGGCGCCACAACAAGACAAATCAATTTGGTGCATAATAAGTCATTTCCACCAAAAAGCAAGAAAAAGAAGGAGAAACAGGAATTTTTATATGGCACATGTCAGGATTCTGTTATGACTGGACTATAAGCCCAAAATAGCCATGGCAGATCAGCTAGAATATTCTGATAATAATTATAAAAAATGAGATTTCAAGCGCCTTGAGATGAGTTGATATTGGGTCCAAATGGATGCTTACTGTATCACTTACAAATAAGGCAATTTGGAGATGCCGATGCATAACAATTATTGATAGATTCCCTAGAAATAAGGCGATTGTGAATTTAATGGTGAACTATGCTGGAACCAATAAGAATATGGTGGAAAAAATAGTCTAAGCAAAAGGGCCAATATCAACCAAAGTTGCTGAGATATAAGTGATACCAGAGATTGAAGAGAAGGGGTTTTTATTATGAGAATAGAGAGCAGAGCAAATAGGATCGGATATAATTATTACATTAGATAAAGAAGTGTTATTGGGGCAATTGTTCCATGTTATTGTATTATATAATCTATTTGAGTGTGTTCTAAGGACTGATGGTCTCCATATCGTCCATTCTTTTGATCTGTAGGATTGACCCTGTGAAAAAGCCTACATCATATCTCAACGATTCCACCAAATTTATTACAGTGGTGCTCACAACAGGGTGCCCATTAATCAATCACAAAACAATAAAAGTTCTCCAGTTGCCAGCCATGAAGCATCAGGATTGCTTTAACAGGGGATCTCCATGATGCCTGTAACAGTTGAAAATGTAAAAACAAACTTGCCTTGGTTGCTGTTCTCAAAAGGCAAGAGGAGTTTCTTCAGGAGGCTTGTAGAGATAAGTTGCCTCCATTTGATTGTTATGTGAATATTCATGAGTTTTTAAGCAATTTGTGTTTGTGACAAAAGGAGCATTGGATTGGCATCAAGCAAAACTATTTCTCTACCTTGGATGTTGAAAGTGCCAGTCAAGTCACCTGCTATCTTCCAAAAGTTCTGTTACATATCAAGAAGTAAAGTCTACTGTGCTGCAGTTGTTCAGAGGAACTGCAAAGATGTCATGGCGGAAGGCTGAGTTCTTGACCATTGAGTTTCAGAGTAATGGAATCCTCACTGCGTTTGCTGATTGATCTATGGCAGAAGATGACGTGTTAATTAGGGCATGGACTTTACCCAAATCTGACGTGTGCATTGCAATGACCTTCGCAGTGAAGCCATACCACAAGATCTACAATGCCATGACACTAATTTTGGACAATGACGTACCCCTGCTTAAAAATTGTTCAGTTTTTGCTCCATCTAGCCGTATTCTTCCCTCCACCCAATAAAGAGTGTAAACATACTGCTACCATCATCAAATCTTCTTATCTTGGGAGATTTGACCATCTGGTCCAGATTCCACTAAGTTCCCCAATCAGTACAACTTCCACCCTGGACCTACTTATTGGAACATCCCAATTACTAAACTAAGCATAATTAAGCCAATTGCCCACAATCAAATTATCAGCAAGGCTCATATTACAATAATCAAGGGCGCAGGCCCTAAGAGGTTAATTGTTTTGAATGCGGTTGCCCTGAGCACCTGGGCCAAGGATTCCTCAATCGTCAGGTCCATCACGTACAGCAGGAACTGTACTATCAGGGAAAAGTTAGAGCGGAGTAGAGACAGGATTTTCTACTTCCACTATCTCAAACCAAAACGTTCCACCTAAACCCATTGAATTATATACAGCAGAAGTTCCTCAGTACAATTATGTGTTCCTATATCAGCAACCGGTTGGAGGGGTGAATATTTTGAAATGAGCACAAGCCAAAACTGATGCGGAAGAAGGGTCTCAGATGCAGCCCATGGCATACGCTTGTCAAATGTTTGACCAAGTTTCCACTGACAAGTTGGACCAATTCGCAGTTTCATCTTCCTTGAAAAGATCAACTGTCGCTCTTTTAGTCAACACTATCATCAAAGAATACCCCAGAGTTGGTGAAGGGATTGCGAGTCTCCTTAGGAACAAAGATTCTTTAAATTTCCATGCGTTAACCAGTTAAGATACATCATATTCAGAATGTAGGTACTGTGACATTGCTGTAGCCAAAACCCAAGTCCGCGCTATAATAGATATGGGTGCTCCAGTTAACAGTTTCCACTAACTTTGTGGCTAAGTTGACATTAAAACCTGATGTGGAACAATGGATAGTATATGGTACCGTAGGGGCAGATAGCACAGTCTCTGAGGGAGTATACAGCGCGCTTCCATTGCGATTTGGGTCAATTGTCATTTGTAGCCCCAGTGATAGTGTTGACAAATGATAATTACAACATGTTAATTGGAATCGCTTTTATGTGACACTATGGTGCTGTTGTTGATATGACAATGGAGATGTTTAAACCTTTGGGACAACGGGTCCCAATTTGCTTTACCCCAGCAGAGTGCTAAAGGACTCAGTGCACATGGGGAATATCAACCTTGCCTATAGTGATGGGGTGATTCTGGTGCACTATCATTGAGTAAGAGGAGGTCCCTCCCCTTCTCCCGGAAATATATGAATATCAGGGGCTGCCTCTCCGAGCTGCTGGACCTATATCCATCCCCTCTGGTCACCAAGTAATAGTGAACACTGAACTTAAGAGGTACCACATGGACTATATGGAGAAGTTATTGGGCCTTACCAGCAATTGTGGCTTGCCTACATGCCTCCAGGCATTATACTCACAGGACATGAAGAGATCAAGGTTTTGTTACTGAATCTACAAAAGGAATCATTGCAAATCTGCCAACATCGAATAGTGACATATTTACACTTGACCCCTGTTAAGGAGGTCCTTCAGGTTCATGAATTTGGGTCGTTGGAAAAAATTAGTCTATCTGTTGAACCACAGCCTGGCGTAATGACTGTAATACTGCGCAATGATTTAATGGGGTTATCATTAGCACAGGAGGATCAAGCGATAGCTTTATTTCAAAAATATAAAGAGATTTTTGTTGTTGACAACCATAATTTAGGATGCACCTGGGGGGTGGTCCATTGGTTGGACACTTGAGATCATCCTCCCATCAGTTCACAACCAATCTGCCAATTAAGGCAGCTGAGGAAGTTGGTACAACAGATATAAAAAAGCTACTGGAGCAAGGGATGATCAAACCTTTGAAGAGCCCGTGGGCTTCACCTATCTTAATTTTAAAAAAGAAGGATGGTACCAACTTGATGGTAAGAGACTACCGGAAGCTCAACAGTAACACCTTGAAGACTTTTTATATTCCTTGCCGCAGATTAATGATGCGCTGGATCAATCAGGCGGAGCACATTACTTATCAGTGATATATTTGATACCAGGTTATTGGCAGATCAATTTACCCACAATGGAACAGGAGAAATGTGCCATTATCACATCCAAAGGTCTTTTCCAACCAACCTATATGCATAAGTGCTGTGTAATGCCCCGGATACATTCTTACAGGACATGGACAAATTCTTGGTGACCTGAAGCTGTCGTGTGTCATTGTATGCCTTGACAATATCAATGTCTTTTCTCAGACGTTCTCCAAGCATCTTATCCATCTGGAGGGTGTCTTCTGCCAGCTTGTGGAGGCCAACATCAAGATCAAGCCTTTAAAATGTCACTTCTTCAAAGACCAGCTGGAGTACCTAGGGTTTGTAGTAGACACGACTGAGCTGAAGCCTCAACCAGCCAAGGTGGAGGATATCCAAAAGATGACTACACTAAACAGTAAGCGCAATTACAAGTATTTAGGAGATGGGTGGCTATTACCACCACTTTATACCCAACTTTAATTGTATTAGAGTTTGTTGTTTGAGTCATTAAAAAAGGATGCCACGTTTGAATGGACGGAATGCAGACAATTCTCTTTTGATACACTTTAAACGGCGCTAATCAGTGCGCCAGTGTTGCGCTATCCAAACTTTTTTATAAGGAGTTCATTGTTCAAACAGATGCGTCCCTTTTCTCTGTAGGGGCGGTCCTATCTCAAAAGACAATGATGGGGAGAAGAACTCCCTACATACTGCAGTCAAAGCCTGAATATCCATGAACTGCAGCTATACCATGACTGAGTGAGAGTGTTTAGTGGTTATTAATATGTATAAGCAGTTTCAGGTGTATTTGCATAAGGTGATGTTTAAATTAGTATCGGATCATGCTTCTTTACACTGGTTGCAGAACCTCAAAGAGCCTGAAGGGCGTCTAGCCCGATGGGCCCTTAAACTTCAGGATATTGACTTTGAGATCCTCCACCAACCTGGAGCAAACACCAGAACGCTGATCGCTTGTCAAGGCTATCAATGAATGCAGTTATAGCGGATCTGAGCGACATAATGTACAATAAAATGCTCTTTGGAAAGTATGATGATGAGTCGCCTCAAGTTATAAAGATTAAATGAAACGTGAACCAATACCTTTTAGCTTAACGGGGAGCTATACAAATGGATGGAGAATCGACAGTGAACTTCCCATGACCCTCAGCATGGCCTAGCATTATCATAAACGAATAAGGCAGTTGGACATGGGGCATGCGCAAGACAACAGAATTTTTGCGCCCTTGGTATTATTGGGAAAGCATGAACTTCAACAAGCTTGAAACCATTTCCTACTGCAATCAGTGCCAAGTGGAAAGGCCATTCTGCTTAAAGACTTCCTATTGGTAAGTAAAATCCTAATTTGTGTGGCATACAGTTTCCCTTGATGTCATTGGCCTCTGTCAACAGGAGCTAATTGGTCCAAGTACATTCTGGTGACAATTGAACATTTTCCAGGTCGATTGAAGCCAGGGAAATATGTGATTTGAGTGCTATTACAGTGGCCAAGTTTGTGGTGGAATGTATAATTTAGCGACATGGCTTTCCTCAGTTCATCATTACTGACAATGAAACCAGATTCACCTCTGATATTTTACCCAAGCTCAACAAATTAATGGCCATCTGTGGAGTGCTAATGATCCCATATCACCCCAGTCTAATGGTATAATCAAGAGTGTTAATGGAACTTTGGTGAACATACTCCAGAAGTTGGTAATGGATTGACCTTCTGATTAGAGTTCCCTCCTGTCCACCTTCATTTTTGCCTATAGCATTATCTACCATTCTGCCCTGGAGAAGGGCCCCTTTCAACCACTAAATGGACAACATTCTGCCCTTCTGGCTCTGCTTTATGCATTTGTGGAAGATACCATTGGATTAGATCCCCACCGTATCTGACTAACCTAGTGGACACGTTGATCAAATTGCAAACTGAAGCGTACTCCTTCAGTTTATCCAAGAAGATCAAGAATCAAACTCCCAATCAGGTATGGCGTAGAGGGTTGGCTCAGTTCAAAGATGGTGATCTGGTTCTAAACCATGATCAACATGGGTTCAGCTGGAAACACAAGCTAGCCAGTATTTGGATTGGTCCTTTCAAAGTTATTGAGAAGACAGGAGTTGACACCTGTACCATCAAGGACCCTGCGAGCAGTCAGTTTAATAAAAAAGTGCATGTGAAGTTCTCCAGCCATATAAGAAATAGGAGCCTTATTTTCAGGTCAAGGGGGTGGGGTAATGTCAGATTCTGATATGACTGGACGATAAGCCTGAAATAGCCATGGCAGTTTGGCTAGAATCTACTGACAATAATTAAAGAGTATGAGTCTTTGAGTGCCTTAAATGAGGTAATATTGGGTCTAAAAGGATTATTATTGGATCTCTTACAAATAAGGAGATTAGGAGATGTTGATGCATGACAAATAATTGATAGATTTCTTTGAACTAAGGCAATCATGAATTAATTGGTGAAATCTTCTGGAACTAATAAAGAATACAACGGAACAAATAGTCTAAGAAAAATGTTGTTATCAACCAAAGTTGCTGAGATATAAGCTATACCAGAGAATTAAAGGGGGAGAATTTTTTTACTAGGAAAAAAGAGAGAAGAGCAGAGAGGATCCGCTGAATTTATTACGTTAAGTAAAAGAGTTATTGGGGAAATTGCTCATATTTTTATATTTTATCTACTATTTTAGTTTATTCTAAGGACCAATGATCTTTATAATGTCTGTTCTATTGCTCATTGGGATCGACCCTGTGTGAAACCCTATTTGTCTCAACAATTCTGCCAAAATTATAACAGTACAATCAGGAATAAGCCAACAATTGCAAACCAGGTTGTTCTATATCTTAATCCCAGAGACACAACCTTGAGGACCCAACATATTAGGGCATACGAATCTATACTTTGACATATGAGAATAGATACTTTTTGAACCTCATATAAAATGAGTAAAAAGTTTCTAATTGAGGAGGTCCCAGTCACTATAAAACATATGTTATCCACTCACCTTATAAAAACGAAGAATTTAGACAAAATAAAGTTTTCTGATTTCTTTTCTATAAATATTTAGCATATAGTATATGATCCTATGAGTTTAACTTTATTTATTCTAGGATGGTTGACCAGGGGACAGACACATCCGATATGTAGGGAAGAGGAAAACGGAAAAAAGAAGAGGGAAGAGAGCGAAAAACAAATGGAACTTAAAAGATACAACTTGGCACACTTGGGTGTGGCTAGGAGCCACGGGTGGTGGATGACTAGAACTTAAGCGACATGGCAGCTCAGGGGCTAGTAGGGTGTACCGCCTATGAAGACTGTGAGGTTTTCAATGTCATAACGAAGGAACCAGATTGGGATCCAGTTGCCCATCCGTTTCTTCCATTTGTGTTGGAGAGATCCAAACAGCCAGGCTTGGAAGTGGTCAGCCAAATGGCTGTGGAACCTGAAGATGGATTGGTTAAAATTGTGGAGGATCCCATTGAATGCGTCGAGGGTAAATGTGTGAATGGACCATATTGCAATACTTACAATTAGAGCCTTAGCGTCTGGGGGATAGGCGAGGCCATGTTGAGTGCCAAGATATCGCGGGATAGTCGGAATCAGCTGTTGGTGATTGTTGAAACAAGTGCATCACGTTGGACCAGATATGCGCGGACAGCGGGCACTATTCCAGGCGGTGTGCTAGTGTGTTGGGTCCGCTGTAGATGGCGCATGTATTGAACATTAAGAAAGTGCGGTCAGCTGCTCTAAACGTAAGGCGCATGTAGCGCCACACTGTGGAGCACACTTGTGGGGATAAAAGTGGCAGGTGACGAGGTCCCCTGCTTTTGGGTGCAAGTCATATGGGACGTCTTAATAGTCTAGGTAGTCAATCCGGATAGAGGAAAGGATGGTAGTGGGGAAGGCGCGTTAGTCACCGTCCTGTGGAGTTGCACATAACCAGTTTGAGGGGTGAATGTCTTCGGATTGCTGTTCATAGGAGAAGCTCAAATCCCCTTGTCTTAGGTTGTACAGGATGCGTTTGAAATATCAGTTGGTGTTGTGCGGTCCAGTGGTGGTTGGATGTGTTGCAAGGTACTTCATCAGAGTTGCAGGGTTGGAGGGGACCTGGATGTATTGCCCTTGCAAAGTTTGTTTGGGCTTAGCCCGGTGGGGGATGGTGGGTTGGGTGACTGTGAGAGCTACCCATGAGCCAAGGATTTGCGTTGCTCATTCCGTGAAGTTGAGCAGCCCCATACCGCCCTTCTTCCATGGTACGTACATGGTCTCCAGCCTGACAAGTGCGCGGTAACCAGACCATAGCCAGTTCTGCAGGAGCTTGTAGACTGCGTTGGTAAAGTTGGCGGAGAAGGTAACCGCGTGAGCAGAAAACCATAACTTTGACAAGATCAGGGAGTTGGCTAACACAACTCTTCCAGTTAAACTAGCTTTACTCCTCCGCGTACATGTCTTTTTTGTGATGTTGTCCAAAATGTTGGTTTCGATGGTGTCAAGTGCATTTCCACCAGCTTTGAGCCACGCATGCCCATGAGGACTTGGTGGTGGGGTGGTTTGCAAAGGGTAAACACAGTGGTTTTACTGGCTTGGATCATTGTGTGGTTGGATGTGTTGTTGGTTTGTGTGTGTGGTGGAGGGGTGAGGGCCAGTTCAAACTGAATTTGCTCATAAATAACCTCTGTTTTCTGTTTGTTCAGCATGTAGTTAATCAATGATTCATACTGATGAATAATGCGCTCAATCGCCCTGGAATCCCTATTGCCTGAGATTTCAACAACGCAGTCGTCAGCAAAGGCGAGCATTTTAGTTGGTAGTTGTCCCTTTAACCTGATTCCAGTGAGCTTTGAGTTTACAATGCGGAGGAGAGGGTCAAGGGTAAAATGTATAGTAGGGGGATAAGGGTCACCTTGTTTGAGGCCCCCTTTGGGGGTGATGGTGTCAGTTAGGAAACCTGGGCCTCTAATTGCAAACCTGGCTGAGCGCGTTAGGAGAGCGCCCAGTTTATAAAACGGGGTGATAGGTTGAAAGCCTTTAGACACTGTTCTAGGTAACCCCAGTGCACTCAATCATATGCTTTCTTTTGGTCCAGGAAAGCAAGGGCTCTTGTGGGGTCGGCTTGGCAGATGTTGGCAATTGTGTGGATGTTATCCCAAATATAGTGATTTGGGATGAAGCCAAACTGATGGGAGGAGAGGGCTGTCTGAGCAATGCAACCCAGAAGATTAGTTAAGATCTTAGTTAGTATTTTGGTGTCAGTATTGGTGAGAGCAATTGGACGCCAGTTTTTTAGGTCTGCCTGGTCTCCTTTTCTGAAGAGTGTGACCACATATGCTTCTTGGCCGCCAGGTAGAAGGGTTGTGTCCTCCAGGCATTTGTTCATAGTTGCCAGTAGTATTGGTACGATATAGTCAAAATATTTTTTGAAGAAATCATATGGTAGGCCATCAGGCCCAGGCACTTGTTGAGCGGAGTTGACCTTATTACCTCCCATAGTTCATCTTTAGTGATGGGTGCGACAAGGTCTGGTTGATCAGCTATAGTGTCAATATTAGAAGATGATAAAAAATTTTCCAATTTCTCTGGGTGATGCGAAATCCGCCATGTACAGGTCAGTGTAAAATCTGTGTAATTTGGCTGATATTTCAGATGTTGTGGACGCCAGTGTGTCATCTGCTTGACGGACCTGTGTGCAAGTCGCCAAAGTTGAAATTAATTTAAAATTGCGGAAGAATTGGGCCTTGTGAGTTTCACCAGATAGGATGTATTTTCATTTGTAGCATACTTCAGTGTAATGCTGGTGTTTTCTAAAGAGGGAGTTTGCTTGTGTAGAAAGCTGGAGCTACAGGCGGCCCCATTGGGGGCTGTATCCCTCACAAGGTGTGTTGTTTTCTAAGTGCTGAAGCTGTCTTATAGCATTGTTGATTGTCATGGACATCGTGGCTGTTTTCTGGAGTTCAGGTGGCAGGCTTTCTTGGTTGCTCAAGCCTTGAATATTTCCCACTCAGCAATAGGGTTCCCGTTGGGTGGTCATCTTTCTTTCTGTGTTGTTAGCACCATCTCAATCCAAAGTTTAAGCTCCGGAAGATGGATGGTGCTTGGATGAACTCTGTGCCAGGTTGGTGGCTTTTGGTATTTTTCTGAGGATGATATTGCTATTGAGACCATCCAGTGGTCAGAGAAAGGGATAATTGTTGTTGTAAAATCTGATACCCGGTGACGGAAGTCTATAAGGGCGAGCATCAGGTCAATCCAGGTCATTGAGACCAGCTGGTTATTGTTGTGGTGGGGCCTCGTCATGTTGGCTAGGGTGGGGGCTTGTTTGGGAATGGTGTTGCATAGGCCCAGCGTTGCCTTTAGTATGCATAGTTCCATGTGGCCGCGGGGTATAGCCTTAGACTTGGGCCAGCGGTTGGTAATGGTTTTAAGTCAGCAGTTGAAATCTCCCGCGAAAAAAGTTGCCTCAGGGAGAGGGATTGAGAGGATATCAGAGAAAAATTTTTGGCAGTCGTTCAGATCATTTGGGGCATAAACACATGCCACAGCGAAAGTTTCTCCATTCCACTTGAGATCCACTAGAAGCAGCCACCCCTCCAGGTGGGATGATGTGCTTCAGATATTTACTGGAGGATTACAGTTAGTTCAGTTTACCACCCAACAGTGGTACGTCCAAAAGGATTTGGCCAGAAGGAGAATGGTTGACCATGTCTCCTCCTCCCCCGGTAACCAGTGGGGTTCTTGGATGGCCAAGATGTCCATGAGGATATTGTTCAGGAAAGCCATTTTTTGGTCTGGGACGTGGGGGCCTTGGCTCCCGCAATGTTGAGCATCCCTACGGTGATTGCGGTAGTCTGCACATCAGGAACGCTGGGGCGACCCACTGAGGTCACCCAGTTCCTTATTGTGGGTCATACTGAAAGTATGGGGTCGATTAGCCTGATTGGTTCCAGTGTGTTGGTCAGCGGTCATAGTACTGGTTTTGTTTGGTTTCTTCTGGCTCGGATTACTCCATGGAGTTTGGGTCTGGCGTGGGTTGGCTTGTGACCATCAGCAAAAATATTTTCTGCCGCTTGCCTGTGGGTTTGATGGGCAGAAACTAGGAGTTGGGGTGATTGAGTTTTGTGCATGAATGTTGTCAAATTGTGATTGGCTGAAATGTTCTTCCATATTGTGCGCATGAAACATATCATCGCTGATCACACGTGATTGGCTGGGAGGATCCACAGTGGTGCATGGTGGATTTTCTCTAGCATGGTTGGAGGTGTTTGATTGGTTGTGTCCAAAAAATTCATCATTATTAGTTGTGTTGGGTTATATGTGGGGGATCTGATTGGTTATTCCGTTGCGCTGCCATGACATCTGCCTGAATCTGTTCTGGGGAAATCGTGGTGTGAGCTTGGGTCTCGGCAGAACTCGCAGCCTGCTTGCGGGCATTCTGTGCATGACGACGGTCCTTGCATGAAATGGGCTCAACCAAAGTGATATCAGCTCTTTCACCCCAATGGAAGGCGAAAGTGGAGTCCTTAATTTTGCCAAAATTGGGCTTGTTTCGTCCATATTATCCTCACAAAATTCCGGTGCTTCAATCCTGCACTTGATGGGGCACGCGTGGTCTTTGTGGCCTATAGCTGAGCAGAATTAGCAGATAGGTGAGGTGTGTTCTGGTGTGATGCGAAAGGGTCAAGATATGCTGCCATCCGGGAGGTTGATGGTCGCCATGCATGGAATAAGGGTGATATCCTCTACCACGTCCTGATCAGGTTCTATAATGGCTATTGCCTTCCCTGTACACAGGTGGGAAAGGAGGGGAATTTCTCTAATTCAAACTGTTTGATTACCTCATAACCTTTGAGGCCCTTACAAAGCTCATCCGCAAGGATATCATGGTGCACGGTGCTTGGGATTCAGTCAAATACAATGAATAGGTCGTTTGCCTTGTTCCATCATGTGCGCACTGTGCGGATGGGTGGTCTTCATTGTTAATTTTTACAGAGAATATGACTTTCACTGCTTCTGCCGCTTCCCCACAGACATGAACCCAACGTCCACCCATCCTCTATGTAAATTTTCATAATTTACTGAGACAGTGTTTGGGAAATTTGCAGAGAAGGCCTCCCCCAATTTTTCCCACTTTTCTGGGGAAGTATAGCTGACCATAATTCTAAGGCTGTGATCAAGGGAGTACAGGGGTTGGGAGTGTTCTATTTTGGTATATGCGCCCATTTTTTGCAGAAATTGCAAAACTCCAGGTGCGGCGCTGTGCTCACCCTTTTTGGTGGGAGGGTGTGTCAACATTCTGCCAGGGCGTTTTTCCCCAGTGGGTTGGAAGGGCTTCGGGCCTTTGTGCTGTCCACTTTCACCCAAATGGTGTTGTTGCGGACAAATTTGCTCATATTTCCTGGTTGATTGTCAATCTCAAAGAAATTGCGTAGAATCATGTTACTAAAAAGTGATAGTAATGGAAAAGAAAAGCTTTTGAGTTTAACTTCAAAATCTCATTAGTGGTTGTGACCATAGATAATTGATAATTGATAATTATGGGCCCTGATGAACACAAAAGTGCATAGTCATTGCCTTTTAGGAGCCATTATACCACAGAGTGTTATCTTAAGGAATCTTAGTCTTTAAACAGGACACCAATGAGAAAATAAGGAATCTAATCTTCTGCTCTAATGTAGCAGAGAAAAGTAGCATTATTTGATAAGAGGTTACCTTCTGGTGAAAAGGCTTCTTAATGACAGTCTTTACAACAACTAAGCATCTCAATAATAAGAAATGCATTATTTCCAATAATATTGTTGCTTCAATTGTTAAGAAATTTCTTAAAATAGCATGCCATGTCTTCACATAAGCCCAAATATAATATCTGTTTGGACTATTGGCCGCTTATTTTAATGCCGCTCATCAGTAATTTTTAAATGCATAATATTCTTGACAATAGTGATCTTCTTCATTTCTCCAAGGAGAGTTGAACCTCCTCTGGTTAATTTAAAAGTAAATGAGGCGGTTTGATCTTGGACAAAATATACCACGCTGAGTTTTTTAAGTCTATGTTGATTTTAAAAATTTAAATTAAAACCAAACCCAGAGTGGAGCAGGAACCACCTTGCTAAGCTACCACTCCTCCTCCTCTGGTCAATTTAATATTTTTGGATAAGTTTTTATAAAATATATCTTCAGCCATACCAGCTGACATGTTCATTGTGGGAAGTTAAGATAAACAATTGGCATTTTAGTGTTTTATACTGGGGTGGTGCTGAAGTTCTGAAATATAAGCTTTAAATTCAAAACCCAATGGGAAATCCAATCTTCCAGCTCCTTCAGAATTTGTAACCTTTAAATCAACGCGTGGTTGCTAAAAAATTTGAAGCGTACTCTATGGACATAAACCCAGATCTATTTAGAGACATAGATGACCACCAATTACTCCTTCCCAATTGCTGTGTAATTCCTTTAATGCAATCCAACTTCCAGCTACAATAGGCCAATAGGCTCTCAACTACCTCAATGTCAATTTTTGATAAGACTGCTCCTACAGCGGTTAGGGAGACATTTATTTAGATAATAAACATCCTATCAAATTTTGATACTTGAGTATTAGCATTTTAGTGCAGAGAAGCCTCGGTTTTTTAGAATCCAACCATCAGTTCGCCGTCCACTTAAATTATATGGAATTATAAAGAGATGAGATAATTGCTAACCTAAATTACTAAAATTCTTGACAAAATGTCTGTAGTAGCTGATCATAGCAAAAACAATCAAAGTCACACTTGCTACTTGGCTGCGTCATTCTTCCATTGTAACTTATTTGGCTGTAAGGCTGTAAATCCTGCTTGTCATGGATAAACCCCAGATGTAGTGATTCTTTAAAAGAATATACATTATACCGGATTTAATTAATATCAGCCTTGATGAAATGATGATAATTTTCACACAAGTGTTGCAATGCTTGTTAAACATATAAAAATGTTTATATCGTTAAAAATATTAACACAGTAAATCATTTAATCACCTAGTATAATGCCTATAGACTATTGTAGGGAATGGTTGGAGTCATTCTAGTTCAAATGAGATTTAAATGGCGGGTAATGGAATTCTGGTTGGGGAGGTCTGTCTACAGAATCCTCCCAAATCCCTGAAAGTGATGAACCAGACAAGCAGAAGAAGGCACAACTCCATCTAGAATCTACTGAAACACTTAATAAAGTTCTTGTCAGTAAGGGATCACCTAAAGTTGCTAATTTGATTATGAAAAACGCATCTTCTGGAATCCTCTGTATTCTGCTGCCACTTTTTAGGAATCGCCATATCCTACTCAATCCAAACTTTGATTTAATTTATAAATATCCAAAACTCTAATAAAGGCATTCTCTATTTTGTTAACAGGTTTAACTAATTTTAATAGAGATTTCGCCTGCCTGTTAGCAGAGATTTGATTTTCTGGAAGTCACTTTTATGTCAGGAGTTTACTTAAAGACAAAAGTATACTAGGAGATTTTGTGGACTTCATCAACTAATAATTGCGTAGCCTTCAAAGGGCTTGTCCTTTAAATTAAATAAAAAAATAATGCAGTGCTTTTTGCCAGGACCCATCCAAGGCTACCTGGTGAAGATATATCTTTACAAAAATAAGCCCAGCTACCATAGACCTACCAAGATGGAGGAGAAAATGCGCTTGACTAGTAAACAAATAACTTGATTGAAACTATGAAGTTTAAATTAGTGCCCTTGGACAACAGCTGATAAAAGTAGCTCAAGGAATAGGATGGCTGTGGTTATGGATTTGCTTGATGAGGACCTCACTTTGATCTTATTGTACAGCATATTTGTCTCCCTGTCTGCCAAAGTAGCAAGCCAAGCTTCTGAGATTGGAAATCTCTGGTGGCTCTTATATACTAAAGCCTCAAGTTTTTCTTTCCCATAACAATCACTTTAGTTACTATGATTTGATTTGAACAGCAATTTTGATAATCACACAGGAGAGATGGGCGATTTTAATAAATCTAATACAACCTGGGCGAGCGTAGCATCAAGAGGTGCGCAAAATGGTGCACCCAAGGGCAAGAAACTCCCTGGAGGGGGACCAGGAACCCAAGCCGCCAAGAAACCACAAACTCAGACACCATCCAGGAATTATGGTATTTGCTACAAAACAAGACCAATACATGGACATCCAATATAACCAACCCCTATCAAAGGTGGAACACGGGCTTTGACTCATCCTTGGGGATGAGTCCTCAACCTTGTGGGATAAAACATGTGAGGCAAAGCCCTCCCTTTTCCCCCAAGCGGTATTTGTCACCACCAACAACGTGGGCCATGGCTGGATTGATATAGGTTTCGAAACAGCTGAAGAAGCAGATGCCACCACAAAAGTCTGCATCAAAATTGACCTTTCCGAGGGCAAAAGAATAGTGAACACTGCACGCACCAGATGGAACAAAGCGAAAAATTTGTTCATCTCCTTTGACTCGCTCCCTACCAACCTTCCCTGTAAGGTAATCAAGGAGGAGCTCCACAAAGGACTTGTAGCCTATGGAGAAATTGTGCAAATTAAAATATAACGATTTAGCCTGATGCCAACCCTGTGCACAGGCAAAGCTATCGCTGTAATCAACCCACTCCCTGAAGTAATATGACCTATCAAGAATCCCCCGCTTAGCAAAGTTTCACTTTGCATATGGGGGACAGTCATCCACATTCTGAATCACACCGGAACACGCACTGCCTATATGCAACCACTGCAGTTCATTGGGACACAAGGAACATGCATGCCCCGTGAAGGAAGGCTTAATGGAAGCAGATTACTGTGAGGAAGCCATGGATGAAACTAACAAAAACTTCGCCAGAATGACCGATGGCCACCACCCATTCTGCTGGGGTGAGGATAGGCATTACTCCATCTTGGACCCAGTTACACATAAAAAACGCAAAACGGCACAAAAAGTTTGCAATTGAGCAGCGGCTGAGGAGGTGGCGCATGCGGAGTCATCCATTGACCCCGTCCAAATTTAAGAGGACATAGTGGATATACACCGAGCCAACCAATCAGAACAATATGCCCAGGTTGAAAATTTTAACAGCAATTTGACTGAGTCACCAAGCGACATCAATCATGTGCACTTTGAGGAACAATTCAGCTGCAATATGGGTGAAAATGCGGTGCCCAATTAACCAAATTTGAACCCCAAAATCACAGAATCCAATCAGCACCCCGCATAGAACCACCATGAGACACGTGCGGGAAAAGATAATGCAAATTTTCAAAAACTGCAATTTCCATGAAAATTGGGTCAGAACAAGGGATCTGACATTGACACTGAGAGGTTGGAGTACAGACATGGAGCATGGCCAAAATGAGCTGTGGTGGGTTATGGCCAGAGGGCCCTCCCAACCACTCCTGAGGCGCTTTGGGCACCTCACTATCAATTGGGACGCTAAGCATTGCGGGAGCCAGGGCTCAAACGTCTCAAGACAAAAAGCTGGACTTCCTGCTTAACCCCTTGTAGACATCTTGGCCATCCAAGAAACCCACTGTCTACAGGGGGAAGAAGGATTCTGGTCAGCCAGGGTCTCACCATCCCAATCGGTGTGGATGTCTCACTGTGGGGTGATCGTCCAAAATAACAAAAAATTAAAAATACAAACTCCTCATCATACCTTCATGGCTGCATCATGGTAGCAACGATCACATGCCAAGATGAAACAATCTCAATAGCATGTATCTATGTACCATGCACCGCAGCTGAGAGAGAACAATTTCTCAAAACCCTCTTGACACTCACCCTCCCACCTGATACCATCCTGTTGGGCGACTTTAACTGCTGGGATAACCCTGACACGGACTGATTGCCTAACCCCAGGGGATACCCACCAGGGCACATCAAATTCCGCGCAATGAAGGCATCCCTTGGCCTACAGGATGCCCTCCCCCTCAAATCACCACTCCTTCCCCACATGACATGGCCCAACATATGCAAGGGAGCGCTCATATCAATGAGCCACTTCAATCACATCCTCATTCCGCAATCCCACTGATCAAACATCTCCAATTTCAAAACAAAAAAATCAATTTTTCTGACCACCGACTCATCTTGGTGCAACTCTCGCCAACCTGAATCCACACACAGGCTTCGCCTTGGAGGAAGCTACACCCAGAAAACATAAAATTGCCCAAAATATCTGACTTGGTAGAACATGAAGCCATGAACCAAAATTCACAGCCCCATTCACTTCGGATCCCATCAAAACCTGGGCAAATTTTAAAGCTGAACTAATCAACAAAACTTGACATCTTGCATCACATAAGTACACCACTGACACAGCTACAATTAGGTGTATCTTGGCGAACTAGACCACCTTGAGCTCAACACCTCAGATATGGTTATAGCCCCAACTGGGGGCGCAAATGGGCGGAAATATCCGCCCACCTAAATACCCTCATCTTTGAGCACCAACACAGAATCAAAGTACCAAACAAAGGTAAGTTCATAAAGGAAGGCGAAATATGCTATACATACTTCTTCCACCAATTCCACTCCTGTGGCAACCAGCCCATGTGCACACAGGTCCGCAAGGCCAATGGCACTGTGGCAACTGACCCTGAGGAGGCCAAGGTGGAAGTACACCGTTACTACACTGAACTATACTACAATATGCTGACAGACCCACAAAAAATCACAGAATTTATACATACCGCTGGAATACAAAGCACACTGCCAGACTACAATACTAAATCTAATAACATAGGAGGAGCTTTGGGATACAATCCGCGGTGCATCACGTATAAAATTCCCAGGGCCTGATGGGATACCTTACAAAATTTTATAGTAAATATTTTAAGCAAATTGCCCCCCTCCTCTTGGCATCTATGAACCAGTGCTTGCTGGAAACGCGCCTCCTACCTGGTGGCCATGAATCATATGTCATAACCCTGTATAAAAAGGGTGACAAATCGGACCTGGCCAACTGGCGTCCAATCGCACTTTCTAATACTGATACAAAAATTCTAAAAAAAATTTTAGCAGTCAGATTAGGCACAATAGCCTCTAACGTCCTGTCACCCAACCAGTTTGGGTTTATACTAGGGCGCTCAATCTGGAACAACATACACCCTGTTGCAAACATATGTAAGTCTAAAGCAACTGGAGTCCTGATCTTCTTAGACCAGGAAAAGGCGTATGACCGCGTTAGTTGGCCATACCTAAAGGAATGCCTACACGCTTTCAAACTCCAACCCAGATTCATAAACTGGGCGATGCTCCTTACAGAATCTGCAACTATGGCTTCATGCAGCCCTGGCTTCCTAACTAACAGGTTCACACCACACAGAGGGCTCAAACAAGGGGACCCCCTCAGCACACTGCTGTATAATTTCAGTTTCGATCCACTCCTTCGCGTAACTGACTCACGCCTCATGGGCATAACTGCACAAGGCCAGCCAACAGTCAGGATACTGGCCTTTGCGGATGACTGTGTGGCAGGTATAGCTAACAACAATGATGCCTGACAGCTGGGACGCACCATAGAGGAATACTCCATGGTGAGCAACGCATCGTTTAACAAAAGGAAAACAGAAATAATTCTCTTAGGCAAGTACACTAACAACTGGGCTACAACACCTGAACCTCACACCCCCATACGAAGGAAAAACACACTCATACTACCATTTGCATCATCTCCAACCACCACCCCTGTCCGCCACCTTGGGATATGGCTGGAAACAGGGGGATAGACAATGAGACAATGGAGAACAATCTATTACAGCAGGTATCCAAACGCGTCGCCTCCCTCAAGGGAAGATCTCCAGGACTGATGGGGCGAGTAACAGTTGCTAACTCACTCATCCTCTCAATACTATGGTTCCCTGCCCACGCGATCGCCTTCTCATCCACCTTAATAATGTCAATCCGCGCGCTCATCCAGGGTTGGTTGTGGCCTGGATCCCATCCACTCATATGGATGGAAACACTCTTTGGCCCACATTCCAGCGGAGGCATGGGAATAATAGATTTTGAGAGCCACGCCAACTGCATCCTGGGCACCTGGATAAAGGAAGTCCTTGCCTCAGATCTCCCGTAGCAACACTGGTCCAGGGCTGTGAGAACTAACTTCGCGCAGGCGCTCAAAATAACCAACTCACATAGCCCACCCAGACTACTATCATACCTTGCTAAACGCCCCACCGCAATGGGCCCGCATGAAAACTCCCCTCACTTCAAATGCATCCTCCAAGCCATCTGCCACATGGGATGGACCGTAGAGAACACTGGCACTGTGCAGGGAAGGGGAAGGGGAAGACCCAGCTCCCACTTCAAATTAAGTAAACCAGAAAACCACCCCCAGAGAGACATGCTTACTATGGCCCAAATCATTGTTATAATTGAATACCTAGATGCGTTGGACATTTTCTACAACTTAACCACATAGAAGGCAGTGTGGAGAATGACGCACCACCCACTCCTACAGCTGAGGGTAAGAGTAAACGCCTGGCGCTGCCTGAGAAGGACCTATAGGATGGCGGACCGCTCCAATTCCCTCCAAGCAACCTGCGCAGTATGTGGAGGGGAGGGCTCCCTACATCACCGCTTAGAAACATTCCCCCCAACCAAAGCCATATGTCGGGAAGTTGCGCGCCTGCTTAAGATCTAAGACGAGCAGGAATTATCTATCTCAAAGAGCCTCCTCGCGCTCCATCTCGAACCATCAATCCCATATACCCTCCTCTCCCTAATGATCCCATTGCAATGTGGACAATCCACAAAATTGCCTTAGATGCGTTCAAGGGCACGGTCCCAACCATCCATGGGGTTATCAACAGGTTCCACGTTCACTTAATGGAGCACTTCCAAGCCTGGCTCTATGGATATATGAGGCCAAGGCAACAGGCGCTCATAGAATCGTGGTTCCCACTCTGGTCCCTTAAACGGACCCTTTCCTACACACCTGCTCCATAGCTGGGGAAACCCCCTCGGAGTAGCGCACCAACCCCCATACTTGGCAGTCCCGCTGGCAACAGGGGTAGCCTGAGTACCCCGGGGTGCCCAATTTTATTTATCTTCACTTCCCCCATTTTTTTCCTACAAATACTCGGTAATGCCCGTCCCCCAGTCGCTTGCCTCAGTTAAATAAGAATATATACTAAAGCCTCACTCAAACATGTCTTTTGCTACTCCAACCTTAAGGCTAATATATATAATTTCCAACGTTAGGTTGGTAAGCTTATCACCTAAACTGTTTTAGGAACTACAGAGTCAACTGAGGCTGACCAGTCCTCTCCCCAGCTATCCATGTTCTATACAAACCTGTTGGTTTTTAAACTCACCTTTAAAGAAAAGTATTTTCCTGAGACAAACTCGCTCAGTCCTATCTTTATGTGTATGAAAATGCGATGAAGCACGCTATGGATCATCAGAAGTGCTAGCACATGCAAGTCTGCCCTGATAGTAAGGCTAAGAGATTATGATGCCATACTTCAAGGTGTGTGCTACGTGTAGCGAGTTTGGGGACGCTCTTACCAATGAATTTGGGAGTGACATATCCCCGTCCAATTGTAAACATGCCTTCATGCAGATCCTCCATAAACGTGGTGAAACGACTATTGATTTTGCTGAGCAGTTTTATCATGAAGCTCAGGCCTTCATATCCAGTAACCAAGTTTCCTTAGATGATGCAACCACCAACATCCTCTCCGTGTTTCAGCATAATGAGACTTTTGTGCTAAGTTTATAAAATGAGAAAAAGCTATTTAAGTCTCTTATTAATATTAAGGAAACTTTCATGGTGTTGTCTGAGCTGAAGTTGCACCAAACCCCTAACAAGGATAACTGGCCACATATTCATGTAGTGAGACCACACCAGAGATCTAAACCTCGCTGAGACCCATGCTCCTATTTTGGGTTCTTTGGTCATCAGGAGACTACCTGTTGGAAGAAAAAAGCTGATGAGGTGGTAAAAGCGGAGTCAGCTTAGGGCGCGAGGCACCCTCTTCTGATGACTCAGTACCTCAGATCACGTCCACTGTTGTTTCCAGAAATTAATATTTTGCCATACCCCCACCTAACAAGGTGAAAGCTCCAATTAGATAAATTAGATAAGAGACTAAAAACCTCTTACTCTACTCCTCCTGGACCACTTCCTTCAGGAAATTATCTATACAATTTCCCCATTTTAACACTGAGGTTACCCAGTTTTGGTAATTGTCCATAAGGTGAAAAGTTTTTGGTATAGTAATTACCATCACCAGTTAATATCTTTCCTTTAGTATGGTAAAGAGGATAAAAGTTGCACTATAACATAATGACACCATGATTTTAGACTTCAGGGCCCAGTTTTTGGGATCCAGAGGATGGGGGATGTTTGCTGGTGCTAATTGGCTCTGGATTTCAACATTTATTAGCAGGAAAAGTTACGCTTTCTACTGGTGATTTAATTTATCTTGAGGGGGTTATTTGACAACTTTTATTTAAAATATTGGAAACTTAGATAATATTAAAAGTTGGGGTTTTTCAAATTTTCATTATTATTAAGTCCAGGGGTCAAGAAGCAAACCATATTGATATCTGGCTGCTTAGTATTTAAATTGTATTGAGGCTCATATTTAGTCATATAAAAATTCAATATAAGCTAGGCGCATCCAAATTAGGTAATATGGGCTGTTGACCTATCAGATCTCTTGAGACTTACCTCGCTTCAATATGAGAAAAAATGATGAGTTAATTTCTGGGAAGAGAACCATGAGGCAGAAATTTAATATTTAGACCAATAAGAAGGCGGAAAATATTTAACTTGGTGGGATCCCCTCCAGGGCTATAAAAGTGGCTAATCTTGGCGATGGAGTTTGAACTAAATTAGATAAAGGACTTAGAGGGTCCTCATAATGGCTCCCCTGATTCTGCCACTGATTTGGCGTAGCCCTGCTACTAACCGTAGCATATTTGGCTGAGGAGTGGGAGTAATCATATTAATCCAAGAGGCCAGATTCCACTGAGAATTGGATAGGCCTTTAGTATTATGAAATCCCGAGTTTATATACACTGAACTATTCTTACTTTCTAATCAAACAACTGTTTGTCCAACATTACCCCCTTCAAGAATGTTGGGGGAGAATAAGGGCTGATCAACCAGCCAGGTACTCTGTTGCCAACCAATTCAGAAGCGAGTAACTTAATGGAATATTTATCACCCCTTTTGTGTGTGATGATAAATGGTCCTTCCCAGATGGACCCTAGCTTTCTCACTTTAGGATGTAATGCGGTTATGATAATATAAAGCAAGGGCAGAGATCTGAAAAGAGGGTAGAGGTGGTCTGAATTCATTAGCTACTTGATCCTCTTTGGTGACAGTTTTGGCAAAGTTAGTCATAGCTTCAGATTGAGTTATATAGTTTGGGCCAACTTCCTCATGGCCTTGTCTGGGGCATCAGTCCTTGCTGAAAAGACACATTTTTCCAATAGGGAAGGAATGCTAGGTTTCCAGACATACAAAACATGGAATGTAGATATTTTTAGTATCTAATGGTAGCTAATGCAATAGTTCATGAGTGCACTGGGCAAAAACTGATCCCAACGCATAGGTTTGGAGGTGTCCATTTCCCAATAGAATATAAAAGTTCCATTTGCCTGTCAGAAAAACGAATTTGTGCTCTGCTAGTTGGCAGGCTAACCAGTATGAAGACTTGTCAGTCCTTTCCATTTTACCTTAGGCGTCAGGGCTAGCAGTGGCAGCTAACCCCTTGGCTTGTCACCCGCGCAATTTCAGGGATCCCCTAGCCTAAACCCTAACTAACAAAATAACTTATAAACTTATAACAACAGGTAGATTAGGCAAAGGGATATATTTATTATAAGAGAAGCGCCAGGTATCTATACTATTTATAAAAGGGCTACTGCGCCCATAGCTGACCTATTGACTCTTCCACTGGTTCTTCCAGCCAACCACTTTTCTTCATCTTCTACTTCTTCTTCTACTTTATCTCTTCTCTGGCGTCGACCATCTCACTCCGTCCTTCCCAATGTCTGAATTAGTTTTGGCTCATCCTTGGCCTTAAGTCGCCGGTGAGCCATATAAATTTAATAATCTAATGAAATGTCAAATTGTATTTGATCTTCAAGTTGATATAATTGCACTGGAAACCACTTTAGTTGCTTGCTTTGACTCATAATATCTCAGTAACTCGCCAACATCTATTCTTGTCTAATCTTGATAATAAATGAGGCACCGGAAACAACCTCAGCCACCTCAAACTCATAATTGTCAGATCCACAGACATTGGATAATCAGTACAGCAAATTCATAGATAAGCAAAACATCAGCTTTCCACTGGAGATCCCACAACAGACCACAAATGGCCATTGGCATTGACCACTGATTCTGTTGATGGATTGGAACTTCCTCGGCTATTAGTTGCCAGTGATCCTCTTTACTAATTTGGGGCCACCAATTGGGCCACTCGAACCTAAATACCAAACTTGGTGGAATACTAATTTAAGCTCAACCCAAATTGGAGAGCAACTAACCTGCAGTCACATTAAAAAACACGAAATTCAGTCAATAAACCATTCCGCCAGGATTGGCTATATCGTTCCAAATAATGCTAAATCATTGGAGGATTCCATCTGTTTAAAATCACGACATTTACCCCCACTTAACCAGATGGTAATCCTCCTACTTCCAAAATCAGCGTATGGGGCGGGTGTCCAAGGCTTGACCCTCCCTGCCAACACAACAAACGCTGGAACCAAGCTACAGTGGCGCATCACTGCCACCTCTTAACCAACTTTTAGCTACTTAAGCACCAACCAGCAGAGTCCCCCTGTAATGAGCACCAATGTCAGAAAATTGACTCTGGGCTCTGCTAGTTGGCAGGCTAACCAATATTAAGACTGGTCAGCCCTTGCCATTTTATCTTAGGCGTCAGGGCTAGCAGCGCCAGCTAACCCCTTGGCATGTCACCCGTGCCATTTCAGGGATCCCCTTTTTACCTAAACTCCAACCAACGAAATTAATATTAAACTTATAACAAATAGGTAGAATAGGCAAAGGAAGATATTTATTGAAAGGGAAGCGCCAGGTATTTTTACTATTTACAAAAGGGCTACTGCGCCCATTGCTGACCTATCAGCTCTTCCACTGGTTCTTCCAACCAAACCACTTTTCTTCTTCTTCTACTTCTTCTACTACATTATCTCTTCCCTGGCGTCGACCATCTCACTCCATCCTTCCCAATGTTTGAATTAGTTTTGGGTCATCCTCAGCCTTAAGTCGCCGGTGAGCCATATAAATTAATAATCTGATTAAATGTCAAATTTTTATTTAATCTTTGAGTTGATATAATTGCACTGGAAACCACTTTGGTTGCTCGCTCTGACTCAGAAAATCTCTGCATCTCGCCAACATCTATTCTTGTCTAATCTTGATAATAAATAAGGCACCAGAAACAACCTTGGCCACCTCAAACTCATAATTGTCAAATCCACAGACATTGGATAATCAGTTCAGCAAATTCATAAATAAGTAAAACATCGGCTTTCTGCCTGAAATCACACAATGGACCACGAATGGCCATAGGCGTTGACCACTGATTCTACTGACGGATTGGATCATGCTCGTCTATTAGTTGCCAGTGATCATTCTACTAATTTAGGGCCACCAATTGGCCCCACTCAAACCTAAATACTAAACTCGGCGGAATACTAATTTCAGCTCAACCCAAATTGGGGAGCAACTAACCAGCAGTCAAACCAAATAACACAAATTTTTAGTTTTAAACCATTCCGCCAGGATTGGCTATATCATTCCAAATAACGCTAAATCATTGGAGGATTCCAGCTGGTTAAAATCATGACAGGTGACATAGGATTGGAAGTTTTGAAGCAATTTCTTTAGCGTCTCAAACGCGGCCTCTTATTCTGTACCCCAAATAAAGGGGTGTTATTGGTCAATAGTCAGACGAGAGGTTCACTGAGATGGGAGAACTTGGGATGAACTGATGGCAATACCCCACCATACCCAGAAGTACCTGGATGTATTGGAGGTTCTTAGGGGCAAGAAATTTAGAGATAGCTCTAACCTTATCCTGTAACAGCTGGATCCTTCTTGGGAAATAGCATGTCCAAGGAAACTAGCTTCTTTTAGAAAAAGGTGTGTTTTGACTGTTTCAACCTGATTTCAGAAGACAGCAGGCGCTGAAAGACTTCTTTTAAATGAGCGAGATGATCAGTGGGTGTTGCAGAAAAGCTGGTGATGTCATTTGGATGAAAAATCACACAGCTTAGCTTGAGATTCCGCAAAATGTAATTCAATTTCAAGTTGGAATGATGCCAGCGCATTGCATAGCCCTTGGGGTATGCGGGTAGGATGAAATAAGCCTTCACTGCAAATTAGAGCATATTTCTCCTGATCTTGGGGAGAAATATCCATTTTCCAATATCCCTGGTTAAATTCATGGCTGAGAAGAATTTTAATACAAAGAGTTGTGACAGGGCGTTGTCTATATGAGGGATAGGATAGAAATATTTTTATTGGTGATTCAATCTATGGTAGTCCATCACTACCCAATGACCTCCAATCTTCTTTTTGATCAGCAAGAGAGGAGACGCCCAAGGGATTGGGAAGGTACTAATGACTCAGCGTCTAATAACTTCTTGAGTTAAACCTTCATTTGCTGCTCTTCAACCTTGGACTTAAGGTAAGGTTTAGATCAGATAGATTGGGCATTACCAGCATCAATGGTGTGGCTCCATCCCTTCATATGCTATAATCCATGTCATTGGGAGAAAATATCACCATAGGTATCCAATAGAGAATGAACTTCTCAAGCACATCCGGGATAATTCATCTTAAATTTGGACGTTAGGCAGAGTACACACCAACTGGTCAGTGGGTAAACCCATATCCAACATCAACCCAATAAAGTGGATCCTGTCAATCTCCTGAAGGGAAATTAGAAGACCTTTCCCTATTTCAAGATGTTTTTTGATAATATTGGGTTTTTAGTGAGGTTCCTCAATAGGATATTAAAGGGCCGTTGATAGGCAGGGTCTATTATACTTGGAAACACCTGAGGTTCAAAAGAGCTTACTCCATTAATGCTTGTTATGTGCAGCAGACAGGACTGGGGGTTTTGTAGCGTAATATTGGTATTAACCACCTGTCGTCACCAGCTTTGGATACTGTCTCCTCTGAAGCGAAAAGTGGAATGCCCTTTGAAGAGTTTACCAAATCAGGCAACTTTTTGTGTTGCGTCCAAAGGTCATGAAGAATAAAGGTAAAGCAGAGAAAGGATGTTCAGCTAAGCAGGATTGTTCTTTTTCATTGGGTTCTTCATTGTTAAAGATTAGAGGGTCTTCATAACCATATAGGGAGAGGTAACCCTTTTTCATGTTGATTATAATGTCATACTAAATCATAAACTTTGTGCTAATAAGCATTTCGTAAGTGTTATTGTAAAAGGCCACGGAGAGAGATGACAATGAGAGCTTTCTGTGTCCGATTAGGCAAAGAGGAGTAGGCTACAAAAGCACGGTTGCTGTTGGGACCTGCTTTTACAAACTCCTGAGTGTACTCGAGATCAGGAGTCATATTATTATTCTTAAACATCTTGGAAGAGAGAACGTTCACGTGAGATCCAGTGTCCAAGTTAGCCCTAACTCATACTTTTGAATAACGACCTCTACCTTAGTTATGGTCCCTCCAAAGCTAGGAGGGAACTAATACTTCCTTAAGACAAACAGTAGAGACAAGCTTTTTAGCTGTATCAGGATAGTTATCCTTAATGGAATGTAGGTGTAAACATGATGAAATGGTAAGATCAGTGAAGCAATAACCTGTTCAGCATTGCTAGCGGTATCAATAACCTCAGGGCACCCCTGCACTTTTTTAAGATAGGTTTCTTGAGGGATCAGGGCTTTATCCACTCCTTCAGGTTCAGCCAATCTGGTATACCTACTTTAGCTGGAGTTTTAGGACATAATAATTGACGGCCTCCTAACCCACTTCAAACCTGTCATCATAAGGGTTGTCCACACACATTGGGTGGACGCTAGAAGGGCGATTGAGGTGGTTGACATAATTTTTGGTAGCTTTGGGGCCATCCGCAGTTATGATAATTGGAGGAGCAGGCAGCTTTTCTTGAGCAGCCTGTCTTTGAGCCTATTATTGGGAGCGACTGTCACCAGAGGGAGAGGTTTGGGCTTAGGAGCAGCCTTTTGAGTTACTGGGAGAGGCCTCTCCGTGGAGGGCTTGAGGCGGAGCAGAGGCTCAACAAATGGCAAACGATGAACTTTGCCACCTGTTAGTGGCAGAGAGCGTGGCCTCACTGATGGTAGCGCACTCTGATTCCCTGGCTTAAGCTCAGGATTGCAGGGTGGAGAGAATCAAAATTGAGACGCACTGCAGTTGCTGGTCTCACGGTAGTAATTAACACAGGTGGGGCATAGGGATCATCATGGATTCCTTTTGAAGGCTATGGTTGAAAAGTCCTTAATGGTGAAGAATTGTAGATTTTACACAGCTCCTGAAATAGCCTCATCGTTATAGATTTATACAACCTCTAGAATAACCTCCTTGATATCATAGATAGTCCAGAGGTGGCTTTTCACAGAGATAAAATGCCGATCTATAGAAGGGTGAGAAGCTAAGCCAGTCAGAATGGCCACCAGAGGATCATCAAGAGCTAATACCTTTGTGAGAAAGAGAAGTTGGGCTTCATTTTAAAACTGACTAACAAAGGTGGCAACTGATTCACCCTCAAGTAGACTTAGGCACATAATCACCTGTTTTTTCCTACGCAAGCTCTGCGTGGATCCAAATTCCTCAATAAGCGCGGTTTTACTTCTGCCCAAGTTTTAAGGGTGGTCATATGGTACCATCACCTCTTGAACATAGAAGCCAAGGCAGGGGAGGATATGCTCTAATTTTTGGGGATTGTCTGTCCCTTCCATAACAGCCTCATAAACAAAGAGGAATGAGGCAATGCATCCTTCACCTGGGATGAATTTGTCCAAGAAAAGGGGTTTAGTGATAATTGTACCAGCCTAATGAGATGCTTTGAAAACGCGCTGTTCAAGTGATTCAATTTGAGACAGTGCGCGGTCTAGCTGCTGTGCTAAAGCATCTATCTGGGGATCAGAGGCGATGGGGAGGTTGTGAAGGTTAATTAATCCCGACACCCTCCATTTTTTACTAAGTGTTTTGTAGTGTATTAACACCTGTAGTGTGCACCACTTGTTAAAATCCAGGAGATAGGGATGCTCAATGGTGCTGTTTGTCCCTGGATTTCAACGATTATTAGTAGGAGAAGTTACGCTCTCTAATGCTGCTTTAATTTATTTTGTAGGGGCTTATTCAACCAAATTTAATCAAAATATTGGAAATTTTGTTAAATTAAAAGTTGGGGGTTTTTCAAGTTTTAAAATTATTAAGTCTGAGGTCAAGAAGCGAACCCTCTTGATTCCTGGCTGCATAGTATTTAAATTGTATCAAGGCTTGAAGTGAGTCAGATGAGAAACTCATTATAAGCTAGGCGCATCCAAATTAGGCAATGTGAGATGTTGACCTATTGAATCTGAGACTCACTTCGCTTCAATGCAAGGGCAGCTGGTAAGTTGCCAGCTGGGATTACGAGCTGGTGAGAAGGTAATTAATTTATATAAACAAATCAGAAGGCGGGAAAAATTTTTCTTGGCGGGACCAGACCAGGGCTATAAAAGGGGCCGATCTCTTCAAGTAGTTTGAACTAAATTAGATAAAGGACTTAGAGCGACCTCAGAATGGCTCCCCTGATTCTGCGCCAATTTGGTGTAACCCTACTACTAACTGTAGGCCTATTTGGATGAGGAATGTGAACAATTGCATTACTCCAAGTGGCCAGATTCCACCAAGAATTGGATAGGCCTGTAGTTTTAAAATATCGGAGCTATTCACACCCAAACTATTCTTACTTACTAGTTTATCAACTGTTTGTCCAACACTAGAAGACCATTTCCTGAGTTCTTACTCCATCCTGATGCTCCAGTTTGTATCACTGGTGGTGATGGCCCCAGAGGGGTATGAGAGAATTACAGTTTTGACCTCCTCATAGGCACACCTATACTTTATTGAATTTTGCATCAAGATCAGAAATAAGGATATGCATTTTTATCCTAAGATACCGCATCCATTTAGTGGTTAAAGACGTTTATGAAGAAAAAAAGAAAACCCAGGAGTTGTTTATTGGAATATCTGCACTTCATTAAGCATAGTACCAAGTAGTTAGACCCAAGACTAAACTGCCTTCTTCCAGTGTGGAGGCTCAGGAAGGGATGGCTATTTATACTAACAACTGGGTTGTTATACCACCAATATTAAAAATATTGGTGGACATGGAATCCAAGTTATGATTATGCAAGACCATTGTTAAAAAATTCGTGGAGACCTGAACCAGCCATTTATGAGCCTCTTACCTGTCCGTGGTGCTAGATCCTGCCTACCAAGGGCCCTAACCATATTGATGGCCAATTTCTTTGATTGACCTATACAAATAACTCGAATTTAACCTGTTGCATATGTTCAGAGCCTACCCGCTGATCAAGTTATACCCATTCACAGGTGCGGGAAACTACATGACCTAGGGCATGACGAAGACTACCATTGCCCAAAATAAAGTTAAAATAGGTGACATCCACACCTTGAAGCAGCAACGGAAATCAGATGTGTTGATCAAGGAATATGATGCCATTTTCTTGAAAGGTTTAGACAACTTTGGAATGATGATAGGGTAAATCATAGAGAGCTTATGGGAGACTCACCCCCAATCCACTATCAATACAACCAGAAATTTAAAATCAAAGAATCACAGCTGTAATAGGAGCTAAAGCAAATTTGTATGATGGATTACTCAAGCCTTTGTAAATTCATTGGCCTCTTCATTTCTGCTTATATAGAAAAAGGATGTGGAACACTGGATGGTAATGGATTACTGCCAGTTTAATGTCCTTACCCAGAAGGACAGCTATCTGCTAACCTGGATTGATTATTCCCTTCGACTTCTGGCTGGGTCCCATTTTTTCTCCATGATGGATATTAGTAGCGGCTATTGGAAGATCAAGCTTGTGCTGAAGAATTGAAAAAATGCACCCATATAGCAAGTGAGGTGTTGTTAAACTTATATAAATATCTCAAGGACTATGTAATGCCCTAGCTACGTTCCAGAGTGCGATGGATGGCCTGATAGGTGACCTGGAGATATCAAGCGTGCTGGTTTATCTCAATGATGTGACTGTGTTCTCCCATACTTTAGATTAACACCTCACTAAACAAAGGAGGTGTTTGGATGCCTATACTCTGATTAGCTTAAGTTAGAGCCTGCTAAATGCCAGTCCTTACAAAGTAACTTGGAATTCTTTGGGTATAAATTTGCCTAGAGGGGATCTTGTCACTACCAGACAAAGTGGTCGCAATTGAGAGGATGGCTTAACCATTCAGCCTATGTGGTATACAGGTCTTCTTCAGAATGATTATCCTTTACTGACAATTTATCCCCCACTTACCACGTATTTCATTGACCCGTTGATATACCTGATCCACAAGAAGGTCCCATTAAAATAGGAGAATACTTAACAATAAGCTTTTGAAGTCCTAAGGAAAGCTCTTGTGACTGCTCCTGTATTGGTACATCCTGTTTCTGATAAATCATTCAAACTTTACAAAGATTCTAGTGATGTGGCTGTTAGGCCATCCTGGCACAATTTGACGCAAATCAAGATGACCACATGTAGCATATTTCAGTAAAACACTAGCTTGAAGAGGAATTACAGTGTTACTGAGTGCAAATGCCTAACTGTATTGCTTGCTATTAAGAATATATTTCCTTTCCTAATAGGATTATTTCACCTTGCTTACAGACCATGCCTCTTTATGGTGGCTGCTGCAATGAAGGATCCAGATGGGCAGCTGGCACACTTTGCACACAAATTCCAAAGTTATGCCTTTTCTATTGGTCATTTGCTGTATTTATCCACCAAAATGCTGATGGATTATCATGACTACCCATATTGATGCTCATGCTTACAAGGAAAATCGGAATTATAAGCTTATTGAAACCCCGATGATTGGAGCCAAGAGACTCTGGAGGTTCAGCGACAATTAAAAAAATGACTAAGAGGACCTTGATTGAAGATGGATTATTATATAAACAGGTTGAAACCTCTTGGTTGCCCTATGTCTGTCCATCAGCTAGAATGGGGACCGCCCTGGAGAGCCATTTGATGGTTAGCTATGGTGATGTAAGAAAACACATCAGCGGCTGCAAAAGAAGCTTTGCCTCTGGTACGGAATTATTGATTTTAACCAATATTTCATTAATTTCTGTCTTGTTTTTGCTAGCAGAAAACTCCTAATCTGATGTACCAACACCAAATTATGGGTCCTATCACCCCCTTTTTACCATCAGCATTGATGTTGTCAGTCCACTACCTATGATGATGTACAACCACCTGTATATTATACTGGCTTTAGATCCCTTCACAAAATAAATTAAGGCCATTTCTGTTAACTCGCCCACTTCTAAAGTGACCATACCATTTCTACTCAAACAATCCTTAACCTGCCACAGTAGCCCAAATGTACTGCTGTCCAGTAACAGCACCAACTTCATATCTCAAGTAATAGTTGATTTTTACTCGGTGATGGGAACTTATACCTCCTTTGCTGCTCCCTATCATCCCTCCACCCATGGACCAGTGGAACAAGCGATTCGCTCTCTCATCACTATCCTCCACAAAAATGTCTCATCATAGCCATCTCAGTGGAACAACTACCTCCCAGTGGAACTACTAGCATGGCGCATGAGTTACCATCTTTTTATCAAATGTCTTCATTTGAGCTCTATATGTCTGGGAGCTGGTCTTACCCTCAAGTGTTCTACTCATATGTGAGATCTCAGTCTGAAGACAACTGAGCTCAAGATGCAAAAGCTTTCAGATGAACTATTTTGACTTTAAGACTTGGCTACTAATTCTTTGGGGACAATCAGTAGACAAGAGGAATATTGATACAACGCTTAGAAAACAACTTTGTCTGAGTACCAGCTGGGGGATTTGTTATAGTTCTTTTACCAGTGACCAGAGGGTTGTTCAAAAACATGATACACTATGTTTAGCCATATTGAAGGATTAATCATCAAAGAGTGGAGTACTCTTTTGCCTCCATCCAACTGAGAACTGCTGTATTTTAATTACATGCTTAATTTCTCCAAAATTATTCCCCTATCAGCAAGATCTTGAGAAGGGCATTGTCAAGAATGGTGGGAGTCGTGCTAGTTTAAACAAAACTTGAACAGTGTATAATGTAAAATACGCTTGAGGGAGTATGCTACTGCATAATTGCTTGAAATAACCAAAAATGATGACCTCCCAGATCAGCAGCAGAAGGCTTGACTCTTTTCTAATCCAACTTAGTCACTTGCTAAAGATCATGCCAGTCAGGGATTGAATAAATTTGCCAATTTGATTGAGAAATATTGCATACAATAGAATCCTCTGATTACCTCTTCCACATTCCAGAATTCGCCATATCCTACTTAATCCCAAACTTTGACTTAATTCATAAATACCCTCATATTTAAAAAAGCATTTACGATTTTGTTCAGCAATTTCACTTAGTTTTTACTAGGTATTTTGCATGTCTACTAGAAGAGATTTGCCTTGACAGAAATTACTTCTATGTCAATAGATTTGCCCTAGAGACAAAAGTCTAGTAGGATACATTGCTGGAGTTATGGCAACTAACAATTGCTTAGCCTTCAAAGGGCTCAGCCTTTAAAATAAAGTAAAAATCTCAACACCCGTTGAAAAGTTGTGGGGCATTGAATAACCCTTGAAGCTTCTGAGTCTGTTGATAGAGGCCCTGGGAAGTAATAATGGCACACTAATAATGATCACCTTTTTGAAATTTGATCTGCCAATAAAACTTTAAATCCATTGGTTAAAAGTATTACATGCTAACAAACGGTCTATCATATCTTGATATTTCTGGCAAGGGTAGGATTTATTGGTCACATTATTAGGCTTCCAGAGTTGATTACCATGCAATTGGGTTTTCTTTAAAATTAATAATTAATACCAGCGAGGACCCTGTATTTTGATGGTCACTAATATCCCCAGATGCACAAGCTGGCAGATTTCTTATATCAATACTAAATTGGCTACTTTTGAACATTTAATAGGAAACAAGAAAATTGGCAGATGATTTTTGTATCAATGTCGTGTAGAATACTTGTGCACAACCCAAATAGAAATTGTCTATGGAGGGTAGCACTATAAAAAAGGATTAGCGTTTGGTCCTTTTTTCTCTCTGTCAAACTGGATAAGCTTTCAGATGTTACAGAAAAAGATCAGCACACATCACCATCAAGGCCCAGTTCATCAATTTTTTAGATTTATATATAAACTGTAATTTATCAACTGATAAAACATGAACAAAAGAATCAGTTTGGTGTTAAAAAACTTAAAATGGTATATATAAATTTACAAAAAGCACCTGGATTCTTCATGTTCTGGAAAGATAAACTTAGGTGCAGAAACAGGTTTTTGTTGAAATAATAGAATAGCGCAGGTATCATGCAATATATTTTAATTTTATTATTATATTTGGGGAAGGTTAACCATGGGATGGACACTTCCAGTAAGATATTAAACTACAGAAATGAACTTCAGCAGAAGGAGGGCATCCCAGAGAGGCAGATGCTATCTCCTGTTGCCAGCGGGAACGCCAAGAGAAGGGAGGGGGTTACGTGTGCAGGGGCTTGCACCACTATTGAGCACGTATGTAGGAAGGGGTCTGAAATGATGAACCAAACCACAAACCAGGATGAGAGCATCTGGCAGCGATGGGGTGGGAGGTACCAAAACATCCACGCTTGAAAGTGGTCCACAAGGTGAGACTGGAACCGGCTATAACTTCCTGAAGGGTGGGAGTGAAGCCTGAGATAGCATCTAGGACAATTGTGTGGATAGTCCAAATAGCGATTGCACCTACCAAGGCATGGAGGGAGGGTGGAAGAGGGGAGGCCATTGATGAAGCAAACATATCTCTTGACAGACTGAAGGGATGCGTTTGATCCTGGCCCAGCAGACGTTGTACCTCATACCATATCGATTTTGATGGAGGACACTCTACCAGGAGGTGAACCAGCGTTCCATACTGGCCACACACGACACAAGATGAGTGCAAAGTATTAGAGTGTTTGGCAGTATGTATACTTGTCTCAATCAGTGCCACACAGGGGAAAGAAAATGCGGCTGCAGGAGAGGGCCTGGGCAAATTTCCAGATGGCTTTCTGGGTATCTAGGTGGTAGGGTACGTTCACCATGTCCAGGTAGTCCACCCTGGCCATGATAAGGGGTCTCATGGGTATTATTCCGTTCAGAATTGTAGTTCTTGTACTTCCTGGGTGAAATGAGGAGAGGGGCGCCCTCTCTGGGTGGTGTGCCCATAGATGCAAATTCTCCACTCAGCACACCACATGGAGAGTAGGATCATTTTGAAGTGGGACGACGTCCCATGTAGGCCCGCAGCAGAAGGATGTGAGGCAAGGTACTTTAACAGAGAGTGAGGGTGGGTAGGATTACTGAGACCCAGGGCTCGGGAGAAGTTGGAGCGATCCACGCTGGACCAGTGCTGGGCTGAGATTGTAGGGTTAGAGATGGCAGCAATCCAGGTGCCAATGATTTTTGCAGCATGAGCCTCAAAGTTGAGCAGGCCCATACCATCCTACGGCGAGGGCAAAACATGACAACCAGGCATACCAGTGGTGGGTGGCCTAACCAAAGCCACCTTGCAGAAGGGCGTATAATGACTTGAAGAAACAAGGGGAAAAAGCGATAGCACGGGCCCCAAAAAAACTTTAGAGAGAAGCATAGAGTTGGCTATCATTACCCACCCTGTAAGGGAGATGTGACAGGCTTTGAGGGAAGATATGCGTTTTGTAACGTTGTCTAAGATATGGCTTTCCATCACCGTTGAGGCGTACCCTCCTGCCTCCAACCACACCCCAAATGGCGGACAGGGCCAACAGTGGGGGCGTGGCACAAAGGGGAGTGCGAGAGGGGCGGAGTGAGGTGGGCAGGGCAAGAGATCCTGTGTGCTATTTGATGAAACAGGTATGAAACAGGGCGCTGGGGCCCAGCGGGATTGATACCAGCCAAAGAGAACAATTTCGGTTTTGGAGGCGTTGAGTGCAGCATTACTTACATTGGATTAAACCTGGATAAGAGCTTCAAGCGCGCGTGCATCATGATTGTGAGACACCAACCACACAGTCATCAGCAAATGCCAACATCTTGACTGGTGCTTGCCTTGCATATGGACACCAGTAAGGCTGGCATTTACATTGCGAAGAAGTGGGTCAAGGCTGAAGTTATAAAAGAGTGGGCTAAGAAGGTCCCCTTGGCGCAGGCCCCTTTGATGGCGGACCACATCCGTGAGGAAGCCAGGGCCACGCACAGCCATTGTGGCATATTGCGTTAGCAATATCACCCAATCAATGAAGCAAAAGGGGATACGGAACTTGTGGAGGAAGGCTCTAAGGTATTCCCTGTTGACTCTATCATAGGCCTTCTGCTGGTCTAAAGACACAAGTCCTCCAGAAGCCGTGGATTGGCAGACGTTGGCTACTGTGTGTATATTGTCCCAAATCGACCTTTTGGGGATGAAACCAAATGGTCTAGGGGAAATGAGAGCAGAGGCAACAAACCTCTAGGCGGTTAGCCATTATTTTTAGTAAAAATTTTGGTGTCTGTGTTAGTGAGTGAAATATGCGCCAGTTGGCCAAGTCCAGCTTATCCCCTATCTTTAAATTTATTTTGTGGAAGGCTGACCATGGGACGGACACTTCCAATATGACTCAGGAAAGACAAACTTAGTACCAGGGGAGGCACCCCAGAGAAGCGATGCTATCTCTTGTTGCCAGCGGGAACGCCACTTATGGGGAGGGGGAGGAAACGTGTGAAGGGGCCGTAGCCACTATTGAGCACATGTGGAGGAAGGGGTCTGATTTGATGAACCAGACTGGGAACCAGTAGGAGACCAGCTGTTGGCGACGCGGTGGGAGGTATCCAAACATCCACACTTGAAAGTGGTCCACCAAGTGAGACCGGAATCTGTGGACAGCTTCTGGGAGGGTGGGGATGGAGCCAGCGATGGCATCCAAGACAATCGTGTGGATAGTCCACATGGCGATTGCAACCACCAGAGCACGGAGGGAGGGGTGGAAGGGGGAGGCCATTGATGAAGCAAACATATCTCTTGACAGACTGAAGGGATGAGTTTGATCCTAGCCCAGCAGACGTTGAACTTCGCGCCATATCACTTTAGAGGTGGGGCACTTCTCCAGGCGGTGGATCAGCGTTCCATACTGGCCACAAACGACACAGGATGAGTGTAAAGCGTTAGAGCGCTCAGCTGTATGATACACCAGCCTCAGGCAGCGCCACACATGGGAGCGGACTTGAGGCTGCAACAGAGGATGGTGTGCGTATTTCCTGATAGTATTTTGGGTCTCAGTGGAATAAGGGATGTCCATCATGTCCATGTAGTCCACCCTGGTTAGGACATGGGGTCGAATGGGGATCACGCCATCATGGATGGGTAGCCCCTGTACCTCTTGTGTGAACTGAGGAGAGGGCGGCCTCTTCGGATTATACATCTGCTAATGCAGATTCTCCACTCTGCGCTTCGCATGGAGAGTAGGATTCGTTTGTAGTGGGTTTTAGTCCCGTGAGGACCTGTGGCCGATGTGTGTTATGCGAGGTATTTCATCAGGGAGTGGGGGTTTGATGGATTGTTGAGGCCCAAGGCTCAGGAGAAGTTGGAGCGGGCTGCGTGGGACCAGCGTTGGGATGGGAGTGTAGGAGAGAGTGACAGCCGCGATCCAGGTGCCCAGGATCTTGGCAGCATGGGCTTTGAAGTCAAGCAGGCCCATGCCACCTTGATGATGAGGGCCAAACATGACCTCTAGCCGTACTGGTGGAGGGGGCGGCCTGACCAAAGCCATCCTTGCAGCAAAGCATACAGGGATTTGAAGAAGCTTGGGGAGAAGGGATGGCGTGGGCTCTGAACCAGACTTTGGATAGGAGCATAAAGTTGGCAAGAACAACCCTGCCAGTGAGGGTAGTAGGGTGGAGGCTGAGAGAGGCGATTCGCTTCGTCACGTTGTCCAGTATTCGGTACTCCATTACTGCTGACGCATATCCGCCTGCCTCCATCCACACGCCCAGATGGCGCACCAGTCCTATGGTAGGACGTGGCACGAAGGGGAGCACCAGTGGAGCGGTGTGTTGAGTTAGTAAGGCGTGGACATGGGCAAGCAGATGGGCCAGGTTGGGAACTAATTGCTGGGGCCCAGCAGTTCTGAAACCGACCAAGGAGGATGATTTCGGTTTTGGAGGCGTTCAGTGCCGCGTTGCTTACCTGGGAATATTCCTGGATGAGGGCTTCAAGCGCGCGCGCATCTTTGTTATTAGACACCCCACCACGCAATCATCTGCAAATGCCATCATCTTGACTGGGGTTTAGCCTGGCACATGGACCCCCCAGTGAGTTGGGCATTCACATTTCGCAGTAGTGGGTCAAGGCTGAAGTTGTATAAGAGTGGGATGAGGGGGTCCCCTTGTCGCAAGCCCCTTTGAGGGGGACTACTTCTGTTAGGAAGCCTGGGCCATGCACTGCCATTGTCGAAGATTCCGTGAGCAGCATTACCCAGTTTATGAAGCAGGGGGGTAGGCGGAATTGATGGAGGCAGGCCATTAGGTATTGCCAGTTTACTCTATCTTAGGCCTTTTGTTGGTCCAAGAATACCAGTGCCTCAGAGGCTGTGGACTGACATGCATTAGCCACGGAGTGCACGTTATCCCAAAACGACCTTCTGGGGATGAAACCAAATTGTTCTGGGGAGATGGTGGCAGATGCTACAGTCCCTAAACGGTTAGCCATGATTTTGGTTAAAATTTTTGTGTCTGTGTTTGTTAGAGAAATGGGGCGCCAGTTGGCTAAGTCAAGCTTATCCCCTTTCTTGAAGAGTGTGACAGTAAAGGCCTCATGTCCTCCAGGTAGGAGGCGCGTTTCCAACAGGCTTTGGTTAAGTGAGGCTAGCAGCAATGGGGATATATATTTGAAATATTTTTTAGAACTCATATGGAATGCCATCTGGGCCTGGGCATTTTCGGTTTGGCGCACCGCGAATGGCTGTCCATGATTCGTTCAGAGTAATTAAATTCATTATTTCCGGGTATCAGAAAATGGTGCAGATATGAGCTCTGTCAAGAAGTTCCGCCATTTTGGCCAGCTGAATTGGTTCAGCTCGGTATAAATTGGAGTAATATTTTTGCGTTTTGATTGCCACTTCAGCTGGTGTGTCCACAATGGAATTATCCGATCTTCGCACCTGTGTGCAGGCCATGCTCTGGCGTGGTGCAAAATTTTTTTTAAAGAAGTATGCGGTGCACTTGTCACCTTTAGTGATGCATGTAACCCTGTATTGGACACAAACCGATGTTTGTGTTGCCTTTAAAGTGCGTTGAGGTGGGCGGCTGCCTCCGCCCACTTCCAGCCCCATGCAGGGCTGTATCCTGTGGCTGGAATGTTGGAGTCCAAGTGGGCCAATTCTGCCAGAGCGCACAAGATAACCGCCGATATGGCTCATGAGCATCTGGAGGAGAGATGGCGATAGTGGCGGATGGTGTCCTCTTTGAAAGTTGCCCATGTGGAAATGGGGTCTGCACAAAATGGTGCAACAAACAATTTTGCCAAAGTTGCCTCTTCCACCCACATGGAAAATCCTGGCGACGTGAACTCAGGGGGGCGGATTTTGCACCAATGTGGGGCCTTTACAACTGTGATGGGTAAGTGGTAGGTTATCGAGACCAGTTGAAGGTTGGAGAATTCCATTTTCATTGTTTTGAAGTGGGAGATGTGGGTTGGAATTTTGCCGGCATTAGAATAAGGTCAATGCGGGTCATGGACCTTAATTGGCCATTGTGGACGGGGACGCGTCATGTTTTTGAGCAGTGGGGCATGTCACAGCAGCGCATCTATTAACCCAAGGGTGGCTTTTAGAACGCGTAGTTCTATGTGACCCTGTGAGGCGGGGGTGAGGGAGGCCACCAGTCCATTGGTGAGGTTAGCCAACAGTTCATGTCGCCAACTAGGAAAGAATCAGGGGTAGTGGGAGGGATTTGACCAATGAGAAAAATTCCCGATGCTCATGTGCACCGTTTGGGGCATAGATGTTGATGATTGCGTGCACAACATCAGCCCACGAGAAGGTGACGATGAGCACTCAGCCATTTAGGAATGTTTCTGAGGATGTGAATTTGAAAAAATTATTTTTCCGAATTAGCACCCCACAGTGCTTTGACCCAAAAGGATAGGGATGGGAGGAGCATTGTTTTCCAAGCTTCCTTGGAACCTCTTGACAGTGGGACTCCTGGATAGCCAGGATATCCATGGGTAAATTGTTTTGTAAAAAACTCAGTTTCCTAGCCTGGGACAGGGAGGCCTTGAGTCCGGCGATATTCAGCGTCCCTAGAGTGAAGGTTTCCCCCATCGCACCTTAGGTGTGAGGGGGTGGGCCCCAGGCCCACCAGCCTCTTCCAGGTCCCTACGGGCTTTCACAGCAGCGTGGGTGTTAGCAGAAATGCTATCGGGGTTTTTGTTAATTTTTGCAGAAAGAGTCACGTTGGCTTTGGCCTTCACTTTTGTTTTCCTGACGTCAGACGAATTTTTTTGTGGTGCAGATGAGTTCGGTGCACCATCAAGCGGGTCAAAAAAAAATTTTCAGTTGGGATAGGTCCCAAGTCAGTTTCAACTGGAGCTTGGGTGCAGCGATTGGGTGAGATAAAATCTCCCATTGGATCCTCGGATTGAGTGGCCCACTTGGCATGGGCTTCCTAATCTGATTTGATGATGGATTCCCAAGTTGCTTCTGCCGCAAAGGTCTCCATGTCCTCCTGGTATTGTGAGTGTGGGATGGCGGTGGTGGCCTTGGCCACTTCCTTAGCCGCAGCCCTATGGGCCTGCTTGGCCTTCTTCTGCTCCTGCGGGGAGATGGGCTTTACCAATAGGTAGCAGCCTTGTGCTCCCCACGGGAAAGCCTCATTGGTGCTTGCAGTTGGTTCGTAGTGCGCCTCTCCGCTGGCCATGGCCGCCGAGGGGTGCTCTTGGAATGTGACGCCCTCCTTGATGGGGCATTCGTGCGCCTTATGGCCAAACGTGTCACAGTGGGTGCAAATGGGGGCGCGCTGTCCACGGTTACCCAGAATGGGTGGGTGGTATGCCCTGCAATATCAATAAAAGTGGAGTGCGGGATCTGGGTTAGGTCCTTCGCGATCTCCTCAGTTGGGGTCAGAACTGCGATGGCTTTGCCAGTGCACAGGTGTGGCATCAGCGTGATCTGTTGCATTTCGAAAGATTGTATTTCGCCATATACAGCGAGACCATCTTTCAGGTGTTGCTCCAAAATGTCACGTTTTACTGTAGTAGGCAAAAAGTCAAATGTGAGGAAAATTTGGTTTGATTTTGTCCATCTGGTGCATTTGGTTTCGATGACCCGTTGCCCTTCAGGGAGGTCGACCACTATGCACACTGCTGCAGCCTCATCTGCTGCTATTTTGCTTTTGAAACCTAGGTCCAGCCAACCGCGTGACATGGAGTGAGGTGCAACGTACACCGCGGTCAGGAAAATTTTGTGTACATCTTCACAAAATTTTTCCCATAAGGCCGTTTTTTGGATGTCCAGATACACATGGACTCCGAATTCCACTGACGAAAGTGGCTGGGAGTGTGGCGTGTTGATGTACTGGGTGCATCATGCTTGCCACACGAGTACTCCGGGGAAATTGTGACCGCCAATTTTTTTGAGATTTTTTGTCTATTCTGCCAGATTCTCCGGGGCTTTCAAACGTTGGAGGCCGCGGGCCTTCCACCTGCTCCTCTTACCTTGCTTGCCCAACTGCTCCCTGACATGGGCGCAGACTAATCTCCTGTGTGAGATTATCAAACTAGATTTAGTCTTGAATTGAATAGGTTGCAAAAGTGTTTGCAATGAGAAAGAAAAGTTTTGAAAGGGAGTTTAATTCTAAACTCTTATCCCCTATCTTGTACAACGTAATTGTGAAGGCTCTCTGCCCTCCAGGTAGGAGGCGCATTTCCAGAAGGCATTGATTCAGAGAGGCAAGCAGCAAGGAGGAAAAATCTTAAAATACTTCTTATAGAACTCATAAGGAATGCCATCTGGACCTGGGCATTTCCTGTATAGTGCACTGTGAATGGTGGACCAGAGTTCATCCCAAGTAATCAAATTCATCAGTTTTGGGAATTTGGAAACAGTGCATATTTTTGCGCTTTCAAGAACCTTTTCCATTTCAGTTGGAGAAATTAGATTGGATTAAAATTAAGTTTGGAGTAACAATTTTGTATTCCAATTGCCACATTGGCCAGCATATCTGCGATGGAGTGGTCTGGACTCCGCACCTGTGTGCAGGCCAAACTCTGGCGTTGTGCAAAGAATTTTCAAAAAGTAAGTGGACCAAATGTCGCCTGCTGTTATATGATTTGCTTTATACTGAAAACAAACCCAATGTTTGTGTTGTCTTGCCAGTGTGTTAAGGCGGGTTTATACTTCCACCCACATGTGATTCCAAGCTGGGCTGTAGCCTGCAGTGGGGGACGTTGGACTCCAGGTGGTCTACTTCTGCCAGCATGCATGAAATGACTGCCAATACAGCCCGTGAGCACTGGGAGGAGAGGTGGTGAGCCTGGCGGATTGTGTCCGCCTTGAAGGTTGACAAGGTGGAAATTGGGTCTGCACATAATGGTGTGATATACTCTGTACTGAGGTCACAGATTCTACCCATGAGGAAATCTTGGTGACGCGATCTCAGTGGAGTGGAGTTTACACCACTTCGGTGCCTGGGCCACTGGATTGGACAAATGGAAGGAAACTGATACCATCCTGTGGTCAGAGAAATCGATTCTCGTTGTGAAGTGGAAACTTTGGTAATGAAATTTCAACGGCATGAGAATAAGGTCAATGAGGGTCATGGACCTTAGCTGGCTGTTGTGCACGTGGGGGTGCAACATGTTAGTGTGTAGTGGGACAAGACACTTCAAAGTATCAAACAACCCAGGGTGGCTTTGAGAATGCAAAGTTCAACGTGTCCCTGTGGGTGTAGGCAATGAGGGCCAGCGGTCTGTGGATGGGTTCATCCAGCAGTTCATGTCACCAACAACAAATGGGGAGGGGGTAGCGGAAGGGAATTGACAGCCAAGAACGATTCCTGAAGATCTTGTGCACAGGTTAGGGCTTAAATGCTAACAACAGCATGCACTTCGTCATCCCACAATAAGATGACTTCATGAATGCGGCTGTTTAGGTATGATTTTGATGAAATACATTTAAAACTATGGTCTAATTGAACTAGCATTACACAGTGCGTAGACCAAAAGGAAAGGGAAGGGACTAGCATGGTTGTCCATTAAGCCTCAGAACCGCATGGACAGTGGGTTTCCTGAATGGCCAGGTGTCCACAGGTCAACTATTTTGTAAAAAAAACTCAGTTTATTAGCCCAAGATGGTGAGGCCTTGAGTCCAACGATGTTTAACGTCTCTAAAGTAAAGGCTCCCCTTCACACCTTAGGTGTGAGGGGTGGGCACCCAAGCCCTTCAGACTTCTCTTTTTCATCACATTGCTGTTTGGCAGCACAGGTATTTTGTGCTACAGTATGGTTCTATGTGGGAAACTTTAGCTGTAAGGTTCACAAAAACTTTTACCTTCTGCTTTTCCCCACTGTGGGACAAGTTTTGGCGTTGTATGCATTTGCGGTGCACCATTTCTTGGAGGTGGATTTTTAGCAGGAATATTGGGGAGTGACTCGGTCCCAATCAATGCTTAGGTGAATTGGCCAGATGAAACTGACTCATCCATTGGGTTTTCAGCTTGAGGTGGCCCAATCGTCTTGGGCGTCCCAATCTGATTGGTGGAGGGATTCGCGAGTTGCTTTCACTGTGTTTGCCTTAATGTTTTTCTAAACTGGGCTGGTGGGATCATGGATGCAGTCTTGGCCGCCTCCTTGGCTGCTGCCTTGTGGGACAGCTTTGCCTTCTTACACTCCTGTGGAGACACAAGTTTTACTAGAATGTAGCAGCCTTGTGCGACCAATGGAAAGGCTGCATTGGTGTTAGGTGTCAGTTCATAGTGGGCGTCTGTACTGCACATTGCATACAAGATAATTTCAGTTTGAGTAATGCCCTCATTGGAGGGGCAGGTATGGGCCTTGTGGCCAAAAGTGCAACAGAAAGTGCAGATAGGAGGCGTGCTATCCACGGTGACCCTGAATGGGTGGGAGTTTTGCCTGTTGATTTTAACATAAGCGGTATGTGGGATTTGGGTCAAATTATCCGCTATCCCTGAAGATGGGGTGAGAACTGAAATTACTTTGCCCATGCTCAGGTTTAGCATGATCGTAAAGTGCTGTATTTTGAAGGATTGTATTTCTATGTATATGGCGATCCCAGCCTTCAGGTGGTGCTCCATCAGGTGTGTTTGACTGTAGTAGGTAGGAAGTCAAAAGTTATGAAAATTTGGTTTGATTTATTCCAGCAGGTGTTTTTCGTTTTGACTACCTGTTGACTGTCTGGGAGGTCCACTACTACTTTAACCTTTGCAGCTTCATCTGCTGCTTCTTTATCTTTGAATCCTAGATCCAGCCAACCGCGTGGCATGGAGTGAGGTGCAACATATACCACAACCGGGAAATGTGTGTACATTATACATAACATCTCCCAAAGCGCTGTTTGCTGAATATCCAGGAAAAAATGCACCCCATGTTCCACAAACAATAGTGGCTGGAGTGCGGCATATTGATGAAATGGTTGCATCACGCTTGCCAGGCCAAACTGCTGGTGAAATGTTAACCGCCAGTTTTTTACTGTTAATACTATCTAATCCACCAGGCTCGCTGGGGCGTTAACAAAATTTGGCTGATGTGGGGCCTACACCTCTACCCTTAACTTTACTCGCCCAACTGCTCCCCAACATTGGGCGCCAACTAATCTCCTTGATGAGATTATCAAACTTTACCCAAACTTGAGTTGAATTTTTGCAAAAGTGTTTGCATTGATAGGGAAAAGTTTGGTATCATGCAATATACAATTTGTTTAATTTTGAATCAATTTTAGTCTACACTAAAATTAGTGGCCCACCAGAAGAGTTGTACTATGATTAGAACTCCAAAGCTTGTTCTTATATCCCTTAGTTTGGTTGAAGAATAACATGAAAACTAAATATTTATTAAACCTAATGGACACTATTTAATCTTTAAACTCAAGATTATAAAACATGAATTAAAGGTGCAGGGTCCTTGTTCTTCCTTTATAGTATAAAATAAAGCTTTGACCAAGTATTTCACTAGTATCTTTAATATCAGCCTTGTATTCATATCCTAATAAAAATATCAAATAAAAAATCATAATTTTGGTTTTTAAGACAATACCTGGATAGATACTACAAGTGAGATGAAATGTAGCTGCAGCACAATATAATCTTCTGAGGTTATAGTCTATTAAGTTCCCAGGGTACATATACTTTTAAGTGGTCAATACATGGCGCAAGGATAGGTCTTATACTATTCATTTGACTCAATATTGATCGTTGCACAACTGTCTAAAATGACTCTTAATTTAGCTAATTAACAGAGTTAATAAAAATGGTCAGAGTAAAGTTATGGCTACATAGAATAAGTTGACATCCAGAGTGTCATCTTGACCTAGATAAGAATGCAAAACTTTATTAAAGAACGGGATTAATTCCTTTATATTAAAAATAAGTATGGACACATATGTCATAATCTGGATTTTCCATATTATGGCATTTTCAAATTTCATGACTAAAGAAATTATTTATCTTAACTAGGCTTGGCAAAGCCTCGCTTTGATTTTGCAATGATGGACCTCTAATGTGCAAAAATGAAAAGCTTATCATATTTTATTTTCTTAATTTGATTGCTGCAAATAATCTTTGAGACCTTTCCAGAGCTTTCCCTTCCTATGAGAATAATATTTCTTTGATGATAAATTTATATCTCTTTCAAAAGCGAAAGAACCCACATCTTGGTTTCCTATATGGGTTTTTGGGCCACATTTTTCATCCTTTTTTACTTTAACCTATTTGTCAGTCAAACCTTCGTTTTTCAATTTCATATCTAACAAGACCTTCTTCTGTTTAGCTGGTATAACAGGCTTTAATTTTTTACAAAAACCAAGATGTTTTGTTTTGTCTCCCTGCTTCATACCCATCCAGATCTCAGAATGTCTTCAAGTGCTGTATGCATTTGCCTTTTCAAGTCCATCATGCCTCCAGCCATTACGCCGCCACTCCCCCTACATTACCCCTCTTCAGAAGTCTCAAATGCACCTACTTCTGTAGTGCCTTATGATCTGGCCTCTTGTTTTTCAATTGCACTCACCATCTGGTGCGCCTGCTGCACTCTGTCTACTGTCAAGACAGCAGCTCCCCTCCCCCTTACCTCCCTACAACTGTCCCTGCTGCAACCCTTCCATTAGGCATGCTGCCCATCTTCTGCTGTGCCGCAGTGCCTATGCCACCCCTGCTAACCATCAATGCTTCCATTTTACAAGAGGGTGATATCATGATCTGGATTTGCCATATTTGTGGCATTTATATATAAGTAACTTGAAAAAGTACTTACCTTATTAGATATTAGCAAAACCTCACTTTGATTTTTTATCTCAGACCTCTCAGTTGCAAAATTTATATCTTATCAGATTAGAAATATACTAATAAGATGGTCCCAATTGAGCTTTGATAACCTTAAAGATTGTCACCCACCTATGTGCATATTTTTTACCTTCAACTTAAACTTTGAATTTGAATTTTATTTTTTATTTGGGGAAGGCTGACCATGGGATGAACACTTCCGATAAACATCAACTATAAAACACCATGAAAAATAGGTACACCACAGTGGAGCCAAAGCTACCTCCTGTTGCCAGCAAGACTGCCAATGGAAGGAAGAGGGTGAGTGACATGAGAGGCCTAGGCCAAAACTGAACATGAATGAAGGAAAGGGTCTGATGAGAGGAACCTGATGGGGAACCGGTATGACACCAACCAGTGTTGGCAGGATGGAAGGTGGCAAAACAACCAAGCTTAAAAGTGATCCATTAGGTGGGAGTGGAAGTTACGCACAGCTTCACGGAGGATGGTGGTAGTGCTAGACAGTGCATCAAGGACAAAAGTGTGGACTTTTCATAGTGCTATTGCAACAATTAAGGCATGTAGAGAAGGTTTGGATAGGGGAGGTCATGAAAAAGGCAAAAATGTTCTTAGACAGGATGAAAGCCTGTTCACGCTCCTGGCAAAATAAGCGCATAAATTCCAGCCAGATCTCCTGTGATGGTGGGCAATCTTCCAAGCAATGGACTAATGGCCCATATTGACTGCACACAACGCATGAAGTTTGAGAGGCATTGGACCGCTCAGCAGTGTGTACACCTTTCTCAGGCACCTCCACACATGGGCGCAAGTCAAGGGGTTGTAACAGAGGATAGTGTATACACCAAATGTTTTTCTGGATTTTCAGATAATATGGGATGTACAGATTGTCAAGGTAGTCCACACAGGAAATGAGGATGGGACAGTGGGGTACCAGGCTGTCCAAAACGACTTGCCCACGGACTTCTTATTTAAAACGTGGAGTAGGGCGACCCCACTGGGCGGTGTGTCCACTGATGCTAATTTTCCATTTTAGCGCTCCACATGGAGAGAGAGTGTACGTTTGAAGTGAGGCGGCGTCCCATGCGGGCCCATGGAAGAGGGATGAGAGGCTAGATAGTTAAAAAGAGAATAGAGTGGGTAGATTGTGGAGGCAAAGAGCGCGTGAATAATTGGAGCAGGCTTCGCATGAATGGTGTTGGTCTGGGAGTGTTGGGTTGGTGATAGCAGCAATTCAGGTTCCAAGTATTCTGGCGGCATGGGCTTTAAAGTTGAGCAGGCCATAACATCACTATGACAACGGCCAAACATGACATCCAGGCTCACTGGTAGTGGGCGACCTAACCAAAGCCACCTTTGTCAGAGGACATATAAAGAGGTGAAGAAAGAGGGGGAAAAGGCAATGACATGGGCTACTAACCAAATTTTTGACAGGAGCATAAATTTTTTCAGCACTACCATACCTGTAAGGGTAGTCTAGTGGGCTCTAAGGGAGGCGGTGTACTTTGTGACATTTTCTAGGATGTGGTGCTCCATTACTAATGAGGCTAACCCTCCCGCCTCCAGCCACACTCTCAAATGGTGCACCAGACCAGCAGTGGGTCTTTCATGAAAGGGAGTACAAGTGGGGCGTTTTGAGGTGGCCGGGGAAAGCGAACTAGAGAGCTAGCTGCTAGAGAAGCCTGACTAAGGGGTACTAGTGACCAGCGGGCTTAGTTCTGGCCAAGAAGCATGAATTCGGTTTTGGAGGCATTAAGTGTGGCGTTACTGACCCTGGGATAATCCTGGATAGTTGCCTCCAACGCTTGTGCATCATGGTTGTATGAACTCCTACCACTTAGTTTTCAGCGAATGCTAGTATACTAACAGGTTCTTGGGCTTGCACATGGACACCAGCAAGGCGGGTATTTACATTGTGTAACAGTGGGTCAAGGCTGAGTTGGATAAAGTGGGCTTAAATGGTCCCCTTGACGGTGACCCCTTTGAGGGTGAACCACTTCAGTTAGGAAAACATGGCCACGCACAGCCATTGTGGAAGATTCCATGAGCAGCATCACCCATTTTTGAACTGGTGGGTGAGGTGGAATCTGTGGAGGCAGGCTTTGAGGTAATTCCAGTTGACCATGTCATAAGCATTTTGTTTTTCTTAAAAATCCAAGCGCCCCAGTAGCCATGGATTGGCAAATATTGTCTACAGTATGAATTTGTCCCATATTGACCCCTTCAGGATGAAAAACAAATTTCTCAGAGGAGATTACTTCAGAATCAACTACCCCTAAAAGGTTGGCAAATTTTGGTGAATAACTTAGTTTCTGTATTAGTAAGTAATATGGGGCGTCTGTTTGCCATATTCAGCTTATGCCCCCTTCTTATACAGAATTATCATGTAGGCCTCCTGGCCCCTAGAAAGGAGACACGTTTCTAAAGACATTTGTTCTTTGAGGAAAGCATTAGTTAGGATAGATAATTAAAGTAATTTTTGTTAAACTCATATGAATCCCATTTGGACCTGGGCACTTCCTGTGTTGTGCAATGCAAACAACATACCAGAGTTCATCATGAGTAATAAATTCATCAACTCCAAAAAACTTCTCTCTCTCAATTCGCTCACTTTTATTCAAATTATAGTTTGAAAATTTGATAAATCAAGCTCCACTCGTCGTCGCCCTATTCAAGTTACCTATGTTGATGCATTCAACGCCCGCTGCCCCACGTGGGGCAGTGGTGCACCCCCTCCTAATGTTTTTCAGCCATTTCCAAAATGTGCTTGGGCTAGCTAGCCCCACAAATTCTTCAGCACACTGTTTCCTGCCTAAGGACTTAGTCTTATATCTCGCCTGAACCCAGGCGGTGCCACGCTGCCCCCTTGTGCTCCCAGGAGAAACATGAAATTTGGCTCTTGTGTTGAATATGGCAAGAAGTTACCCTATCCAGACTGCTATTATTGAACTATCCCAGGATGTTATGCAGTCTGCAGGCTTCATCGACTTCGCCCCTTCAAAAGTATTTTGATCTTGGCCTCTCAAGTGAAGCTGATGCTGCAGTAGCAACTACCATCCCCCTGGTGTTCCATAGCACCCTCTCTCAACTACTTGTACCTGGTTGACCACTGATTCACTCTTGTGGTTCAGATTGCAGGCCTCCCTACTCACCTACCACCCAAAATTTTAAACAATGAAATTATTGCTGTATTATCATAATATGGTTCTGATCCCATGATACAATTTGTGGTTCCCAATTAGCCACTCGCCTCACAGGCCCCTACGCCTTAGAAACAATTTGTCCAGTATCAACAAAAATATGCCAATCAATTCACCCCGCACCATCATCCCCTCCCCAGACCCATCCTTTTTTGTCTCGAGTGGATGAAGGGCGTACCATTTGCCCTACCTGTTTCAAACTGGACCATTCAAAATGGTGGTGCCCCTCCATCTCACAAGACTTGGCATTCACACCAAATCTTTGCATGATGATACCATAGCTGATCCAATAACAGTTTTTGAATGGGGCACTATCCTTCCCTCTCCCAAAGTGGTAGCCACAGGAACCACTGAATCAAACAACCAAAAATTTAACATAAGGAATGTCTTCTCCTGAACTCACCAATCAGGAGCCTGAAAGGACAGAAAGTAAGTCTTAAACCATCCCAGCCAAACGCAACAGATAACCCAAATGAAAATAACTCAAGAAAATTCACTATTATTCATTGGACTATTTGTTTGAGGTTGATGAATCAGGCGAGCTTATCCCTGAATCCAAATGGGCGGGCCCCCTCCATTTGAAGATGTACCTCAATACTGATTATGCAGCCCAATTCCCAAGGTACCATTATGTGCCTCACCCTGATGCCACCACATTCAAAGTGACCACCAACTAGCTGAAGAGGTAGTTGCCTCCCCCAAATATCGGCCAACCTGTAAAGCCAGTGCAAAATCCAGTTGCAGTACTGGCTGCGGGCCTGCCACCTCCTAACCTACCTAGTACTATGCTTCCAATACAGAAAAAAGAACACCTCTTATACTATCAAGCACAAATTCATGCGATTCAAAAAGTTGTGGCGGTTACAAAGTTCAGCGTAAAAACCTGCATTTCCTGCAACAATCTTGTAACCATAGCCACCCTACCTAAAGTACACCTTGAAGTTAAAAAGGCACTTACAGACTAAATTTCCACCCTCCTCATCACATACATTGAGTTGCAAGCACCCATATGTTATATTGACCCCCATTTTCATGATGTGCCCACACCAACGCTATCAGCATTGTGCCGCTACATGTCCACAACAGATGAGGAATAAGAGATCCTGATCCTCCTTCACCCACCAACATGGATAGATAGCAGTTTCTGCTTCTGACTTGGTTGGTTTATTTTGTTTGAATTTTGTGTCAGTTTGAGCAGTCCATCTGTCTCATTTTGACTTTATTTTATCTTTATATATAAGTTTTAGATTGTTTGAGCATCGGTAATGTCCATCCCCTGGTCAGCTTGCCTCAGTTTAAATAAAAAAAATCTTAACTCCAGGTATTAGGAAATAGTGCGGATATGTGCACCATTAAAAAACTCATCAATTTCAGAAGGTTTGAAAGGTTTGGGCTTATACAACTTGGAGTAAAAGTTTCAAACTTTGAATGCCACATTGGCTGGAGTATCTACAATGGAGTTGTCCAGCTGACTCACCTGTGTGCAGGACAAGTTCTGTTATGGTGTTAAGAATTTGCAGAAAAAGTATATAGAGCACATGTCACCTACTGTCATATATTTTACCTTGTACTGGACATAAACGCGATGTTTGTGTTGTCTTACCAGTGCGTTGAGATGAGCAGACAAATTTTACCACTTTTGACCCAATTCCGGGCTGTACCCTGCTGGGACATTGGACTCCAGGTAGTCCACTTCCACTTGCATGCAATTAATGACTTCTGAGGAAGCCTGAGAGCAACCCTATGAGATGTGGCGTGCCTGAAGAATGGTGTTTGCTTTTAAGGCTGACCAGATATAAAATGGGTCCGCACAAAACAGTGTGGTGAACTCTGGTGCCAAAGTTTCAGTGTTCACCCACAGTGAAAACATGGGCGACATAATCTCAGCTGGGCAAAGTTTGAACCATTTTTCGCCTGTGCCACTGGTCATGATACAGTGAAGGAAATTGACACTATCCTGTGGTCATATAAATCAATTTTGTCATTGTAAAGTGCACAATCTAAGGGAAAATGTTCAATGGGGACAGAATAAAGTCAATTTGGGACATAGACCTCAGGTGACTGTTGTGCACATGGGGATGGGACATGTTGGGTAGTAACGGTGCTGCTTGGTAAAGGCATCAAAAAGCCCCAATGTGGCTTTTAAAATGCAGAGTTTAATATGCACCTGTGAGGGGAGGGTAGGCGTTAAAGGCCAGGAGTCAGTGGCTGGGTTGGCCCAGAAGTTCAGGTCGCCAACCACAAAGGGACTAGGTGAAGTGTGAGGGAAGTTATGGCTTAGAGGAACTCCCAGCATGCCCGCACACAGGCCAGGGTGTAAACATACAATATAGCATTCACTTTATCATCTCATTAAAAGGAGATGACCAGCACATGAATATCAAGATACAAGAATTTAGATATAAATTTAAAGCAATAGGTCACACATATAAGCACCCCACAGTGCGGCAACCAAAAGGAAAGGGAGGGTAGTAGCATAATTGCCCATGTGTTCTTGGCATCAATTGTATAGTATGATTCCTGAATTGCCAGGATGTCCTCTGGTAGATTATTTTTAAAAAATCAGTTTTCTAGCCCAGGATGGCGAGGCCTTGAGTCCAGAGATGCTCAACGTCCATATTGTGAAGGCTCCCCCATTACACCTTAGGTGCGAGGGGAAGGCACCCTTGCCCTCCCTGTGCTGCTTATTCATATTTCTCAGCAGCCTTGTTTTGCGCACGCTACACCATGGAGTGTAATTGTCCTTAAGGGTCGCCTTCAATGTGGGTTTAATATCAGTTTTAGTGTTCTTTGGTTTGGTTCAAGTTTGAGCTTTAGATTGCTCCTGTGGTGCCCCATTGGAGGTTGACAAAGTCTTTTGGGGATTGGGTTGGGGAATTGGTTTTTATTGGTGCATAGTAACTTTGTGTGGGTAAATTAGACTTAAACACATATTCTGCAGGTTGAGGGACTCAATCTGATTGATGAGCGGATTCTCAAGCTGCTTCAGCTGCAAATGATTTATTGTCAGCTTGGGTCTAGGTAGGCGGGATCACATATGCTGCTGAGGCCACTTCCTTGGCCGCTGCTTTATGGGCCTATTTGTCATTTTTCAATATTGTGGGGTGACAGGTTTTACCTGGTTGAAACACCCCTGCACGCCCCACGGGAAGGCGGCATCAGTGTCAATAGCAGATTTGTAATGGGAGTCAGCGCTTCTCATTGACTTGGGCAGGATTACATATTGAGTTATGCCCTCTTTGGACGGGCATGTGTGTGCCTTATGGCTAAAAGCATGACAAAAGGTGCAGATAAGGTGTGCATATTACTGTAATGCGGAATGGGTGTGATTCCTGCCCATTAATATTGACAACTGCAGTGTGGGGAATTTGGGTTAAGCTTCCACAATGACCGCGGATGGGGTAATCACTGATATTGCTTTGCCTGTGCTAAGCTCTGGCATAAGCATAAAGCACTGCATTAAAAAGGAGTGAAGTTCCAAATAGGATCTAAGCCCAACTGAGAGTGATGCTCTAGAACTACACACTTCAACAGTGTTGTAACGGATCAGGAGGCGCCTTATCTATACATTAATTCAGATCGGGTGGCGCTTAATCTGAACGTGGTTCTGATCCAGAAAGCATCAAACCTGAAAGGTCGGAATTGAGAAAATTTGCTATCCTGAACCCAGATTGCATCTGCAAAATGACGTTGGGCTTACGTGCAGCATGGATGGTGATCTAATGAGATGGGAAATCTTCACAAATGATGTGTTGGTCAGTGCTCAAAAGAGCTTAACTGAGGAGAAGCTTATTCAACACTAGCAGGACATTATTTAGGTAGGATGACGCAGCCCTAAAGGCAGTTGCGTCTTCTGTGAGATGAAAATCGAATAAAGGAAAAACTTACTTGCTAAAAAAAAAGCATATTTTATTTAGAAATACTAAAGCGGATCAGATCATAAATATGAGCTCAGACAGTGAGCTTGGTGTGGCGTTGGCGTCGTTCTGGGCCCTTTCCTGGTCCCAGACTCTGCTGTTGATGTGCAGCATCATGGGAACAGTTGTACAAGAATACGTGGCAATGACAAGGCATGGCGGTCAGGTTCAGGGATGGGCTTCTGCAGGCCCGTCCCTAGTATGATCAGTAGCATGGCTCTTACAGCCCAATTCATTCATTTCATATTGGTGCGAACCCACCCATTACATTAGAAGTAACTCCAATACTTTTTTGTCAGATTTGTGGGGGCCCCTAGAAGAGGTTTTTGGCTCAAGGAGGTGAGGAATGGTATCGCCATGTGTTGATGGTGGTGATAGTGTGTTTCTCCCTACTTTTCTTAATAAAATGAGGTGGTTTAAGTATGTGGCGCGAAACCCATAAAAATGGAGGAATTCCAGGGAGGTTCTACATCACCAAAAGGTCGGGCTGCTTTGCCAATGAAAGATTTGGAGAAGATCCACCAAGTGGTGTCACAGATCCATTTTAAGGTGCAGTTGGTACAAGAAATGGGTGGGGAGACCCTCTTCTCATTGCAGATTGCGCAAATTGTGGAGGCACTACCCCTTGATTTGGCCGTGTGGGTGCAAGAGTTGATTAAGGAGCAAGGTCGCCTCCCAGGATCCATGGATGAGTGTGTCAATTGAATAACTAGGCTGCCTGCTCAGATGAGGCGCAGGATGAAGCATGGTCAGCTTTGCTGAAAGTATGTCAGGGCCGTGGATCAGTTGAAGAATAAGGGCGGATTTTACATCCATTGGTGAAAGCAGCACAAGTCTAGGATTCACAATCATCACGAATGTTCAGATAGGGGCTGCAAGCAGATATGTTAGCCACCATGGCAGCTGCTAAGGTATAGAGTTCGTTGGCGGAAATAAATTTCATTGGCAGTGCAGGTGGAGAAACAATTGTCCTTGGCACATAAATGGTGGGAAGATTGTATGTCACCAGGAAGGGGCTAGTCACCCATAGTGGCCAGAAGAGGTCGAGGAGGTTGGCAGGGATCACCCCAGAACTTCAGGAATATTCATGGGGGGACCCACCAGGGAAACGGTGAGGAGTCAGGAAGAACAGGCCACGGACCCAGGAGAGAGTTTTAGTCCTTGACCTACCTTACCTGCAATTTATTAATCTGAAAATGCTTCAAACATTAAATCTACTTCTTTGCTTTATCCTAGGTATTTTGTTCCAGTGGAGATATACTTTCATGGTCGAACAGAAAAGGTGCTGGCCCTGGTGGATACAGGGGCTGAGGAAAATTATGTGGAGTTTGCCTTAGTGGAACGTTAGAAGTTGGAGATGAAGAGAATCCTGATGTAGCATTCACCGATGTGTTAAGAAGAGCCCCCTCAGGGCGCTTAGAGCCCTTGGTTGTCATTTGGCAGGAACCTTTTTGGTTGAAAGAGTGTTTCTGTGCAATCAAAAATCTAGCTCATCCTGTGGTACTGGGGATGCAATGGCGACATTTTTTCTTGCCCTAGATTGATTTGCCGCATAAAATGATTACCTTGACGCCACAGATTGGCCCTCATATGATGTGAAAGATGGAGGTTTGAGGCAACATCCTGAGCAGTCTCAGGAGCTTGGGGGGATGCAGGAGGTAGAGTGACCCAGCTGAATAAAGCTACTTTGTTGTTTTTGGTCCTATTGGGAACACGCCTTTTTCCCCTACGGGTTCTTTTAAATTTTCATTACAGTTCAAGGAGGGGTTGGAGCTTCCCATGGGATGCCTGGTATATACTCTTAATGAATGGGCCAGAGATGCGTTGGAGAGCCATGTAGAATTGATGTTGAACAAAGGTTTAATAGAGCCTTCTATGTCTCCAGTTGTGTCTCATGTATTATTGATACCAAAAGCTAGTGGCAAATTATGCCCATGTGTGGATTTCTGGTGTTTGAACACGGTCACTGAGCCTGATTTGTACCCAATGCCTTTGTTGGAGAATATTCTCCCAATGGTTACTGGATGCACGGTGTTTACAAAACTTGACCTCGTGTACACATTTAATTAGATACCAGTGAGACCAGACCACCAGCAATACACAGCGTTTAAGTGCCACCTGGGGGTGTACCAGTATCGCGTAATGCCATTCAGGCTGAGGAATGCTCCAACGGTGTTCCAGCGGATAATCGACCATGTCACTGGAGGAATGATCAGTCAATGCTGTGCCACTTATATGGATGAAACCTAGTATTTTTGCAATCCCAGGAGGAGCATGTAAGAGATGTCTGAGAAGTTCTGGGGGCAATCGGCTGGATGGATTCAATGTTGAAGCCTTCCAAATAGGAAATTCAACTGAATTTTGGTAACGTTCCTTGGCAATGTGGTTTTCTGGAATGGATTGGGAGTATGCCCGGATAAGCTACAGGTGGTGTGGGCATGGAAGGCCCCCACAGATCTGACAAAGGTGAGTAGTTTTTTTGGGAACATTGAACTTCCTTCATCAGTTTGTAAAGAATCTTTCCCATATAGCCTAACCACTCACACGTCTAACCCAGGACGTCCCATTCATATGGGGAATGGAAGAAGCACGGGAATTTGAGTTACTGAAGAGTAAGTTACTTGTAGCGCCTTTACTGGCCCATCTGGACCCTAGGAGGCCATTTGTGGTGGAAACGGATGCTTTGAATTATGCTGTGGGGGCGGTATTGCTTAAGGAAGGGGAAGACGGGCTGGAACACCCCATGTGTTACTTCAGCCGTAAGTTGCTCCTTGCAGAAACCAACTACCCAATATATGATAAGGGACTGTTCACAGTAATGGTGGCCTTGCGAGAATGGCAACATCACCTGCTCTATGCCTGGCATCCTTTTGTTATTTGGACGGATCACAAATCATTGGAGTACTATTGCAAACCCATGAAGATGAACCAGCGGCAGACCAGATGAGATGTTGAACTGGTCCGTTATGATTTCCTGGTGGAGTACAGGCCAGTAGCGTCAAATGTCCTAGCATATTGGTTGAGTTGAGATGAGCCTTCATGTATGAGAAGGAGGAATTGGAGGAGTTTAATATGGCCATGATGTTCTGACCAGACCAATTTGTGATTTTGGAGGATAAGGGGAGTGTGTTGGGGGAGGAAGTCCGCCAGAAGCAAAGGAAAGCGGATTTTGCCTGGAGAATAAAAATTGAGATGATGGAGGGATGGCTGACGGGTACCATGCAGCTTTAGAAGAAGCTTGGGGTGTTATACCACAATTTTAGCGTATGGGTGCCTAATCCATCGCTACAATGGGAGGTAATCTGGGCTTCTCATGGTCATCTGTTGGTGGGTCACCGGGAGTGGAGAAAATGGTGGAATTGGTGCAGAAGGAGTATTTGTGGCCAGGCCTGCATAAAGATGTTGAGAAGTGTATGAAGGAGTGCTTGGTATGCGTGAGGTTGAAGCACTCGAGGAAACCGCCATTGGGTAAGTTGAATCCACTGCCAATACCATGAGCCCCCTGGAGTTCTATTAGTGTCAATTTCATAATGGGACTCCCAAAGGTGCAGGGAAGGATGCAGTTATGGTGGTCATGGATAGACTTACCTAATACTCTGAGTTCTTCTCATGTACCAGAATTTTTTTGGCAAAGGATGTGGTGAGGATTTTCATCTATGAGGTGTTCTCCCAGCATGGTCTACCTGAGGAAATCATTTCAGACCAGGGTCCACAATTTGTTTGAAATTCTGGTTAAGTAAACTGGGAAATTTGAAAATCAGGCCTGAACGGTCCTTGTCTTATCATCATCAATCTGATGGACAGATGGTGATGGTGAATCAGATACTTGAGCAGTATTTTCAGTGCTATATGCCTGATTGACAGGATGACTGGGTTTCATTGGTTCAGATGGCCCAGTTTGCTTACAACAATCATTCCTTGTCTCAATGGGAATGTCACTGTTTTTTTGTGAATCATGGACTCAACCCCAGATCAAATGGGGGATCTGTGGGCAGAGTGTGTCAGGGGGCGGATGAGATGTCTCATACTATGTCAGATCTTGGGAAAAAGTTACAGGGAAATTTGGAGCAGGCAGTGACTCAGCAGAAGTGACAGGCAGATCAACGAAGGGCGCTTGATCTAAAGTTCGAGCCTGGGGACTGGGTATTGGTGGCGGCTAAAACTATGCTGTCCTGGTCAAGAGTCATAAGCTGGGTCCAAAGTTTTTGGGGCTCATACCAGATCATCCAAGCCATTAATTAGGTAGCCTTTGAGTTAAGTTTGCCAATAAGTTCCAGAGCCCATTCAGTGATTCATGCTTCCCAGCTACAAGCATTCAGGGGAATGGGACCGGAGCATCCAGGACTGCTGAACCCTAGGGAAGGGGAGGTTCCAGAATATGAGATGGAAAGGATATTGGATGCAAAATGGGTGAGGGGCCGGCAGCAACTGCTGGTGAAGTGGAAAGGCTATTTAGTGGAGGAGGCTATGTCGCAGATGAAGGAGGACTGTGAAAGGTGCCTGTAGAAGGTCCAAAAGTTCTGGTATTTACAGAGGGGTGATGTAAAGGATCAGGAGGCACCGGATCCATACTCTGCTTTTGATCAGGTGGCGTTTGATCCAAAAGTGGCCCTGATCCAGAAAGCATCAAACCTTGAAGGTCGTAATTGAAAAATTCGCCATCCTGAACCCAGATTGCATCCATGGAATGATGTCAGGATCACGCATGGCATGGATGGTGATCCAGTGGGATGAGAAACTTTGCAAATGGTGTGCTGATTGTTGCTTGAAAGAGCTTAACCGAGGAGAAGCTTATTCAATACTAGCAGGGCACTATTTAGGGGATTATGTCTCAGCCCTGAAGGGCAGTTGCATCTTCATGAGGGAAAAGAATATTGAATAAAGAATAAACTTGCTGCTAAAATGAAACATTATTTTATTAAAATACTAAAGCAGATCAGATCATAAATATGAGTTCGATCAGTGGCTTGGTGTGGCATTACATCATTATTGGCCCTTTACTGGTCCCAAACCATGCTGTTGATGTTCAGCGTCGTGGGAACAGTGGTACAAGAATATGTGGCAATGATGAGGCATGGTAGTCAGGTTGAGGGATGGGCTACTGCAGGCCTGTCCCTAGTATGGTCAGTAACATGGCTCTTACTGCTCAATTTGTTTGCTGCGTATTGGTGCAAACCCACCCGTTACAGGTGTGGGGAGGAAGTCAAAAGTAACACAAATGTTGTTGGATTTGGTCCAACACGTGCGCTTTGTTTTGACCACCCATTGACCATCTGGGAGATTGACCACCACTTTCATCTGTGCAGTGGCATCTACTGCTTTCAAGTTTTTAAACCCAAGGTCCCACCATCTGCATGTCATAGAGTGTGGTGTAACATATACAGCAGCAGGTAAGTGTTTGTGAACATCACTGCAGAACTTTTTCCAAAGTGGTGTTAAGTTAATATCCAGAAAAAGTTGAACCCATGCTCCACTGACAATCGGGATGGGATTGCAGAGTTTTGATGTGCTTGTTGCATTTTGCTTCCTAGGCTAAAGGCTCTCTGGAGAAATACTCACTGCTGTTTTCTTATTTTTATCCAGGGCACCGGTGTTGCCAGGGAATTTTTGAACTTTGGATGGTGTGAAGACTGACCCTGAGCCCTTTACTACACTCTCCCAGCCTTTACCCAACATTGGGTTAACACTCATATTATCTTATTGATTATTTAACTTTTCAGTCTTAATTTTTAATCAGTTGCAATTAGTGATTGCACTGAGAAAAAGTCTGTTAGCCTCAACTTAGTATAAAGCATACATAGATGCAAGAGAACTCCTCATCTTGATTTTCTAACCATTGCTTTGGGCTGCATTTTGTAGCCTGTTTTTCTATAAAAAACATTTTGTTGGTCAAGTCTCAGTTCTTCTTATTTTAGAGACAGAGCTTTTTCTGTTTTGATCATTGTAGCAAGTTTTAGTATATAATAACTTAGTATTTTAGAATACATAAGAAATATCAACATAATTTTATATACAAAGTTACTAAACCTGCAGCTATATTAACATTAGCAAGAGCTATATTTGAAATATTTAAACTTATTGTTGGTAAAGGATTGGTAACGTAGCAGGGTGGTTCCTGCTCCACTCTTTGTCAGGTTTTGATTGACACAGGTTCAAAACTAGCACAGGCTATTGAAAAAAATTGGTGTGGTATACTTGTCCTAAGGTCAACCCACATCGTTTACAAAAATAGATTTTTGTTAGTACTTGTTATTTAAATAAGGTTACTGGCTATATTATTATAGCTAAGGCCATTATGTTGATTTTCTTATAATTAGCATTATCAAGCTATTACAAGCTGGAAACTCTACATTATAAAAGGTACATGCTTTATAATGTAGTCAATAACCATTCGCAATAAAACAACCCTATCAGGGAAAGAAATTATTAGTAAAGTCCAAATAATGATTTTAAATTATATATCTTGGGTATTTAAAGGTTAAAATGTGTGTTTTGTATTAACTGCTAGGATTAATTAATGTATAATTAACATATCTAGCATCTTTAATTTTTTGATTTATACTAAACAAATAAACCATGGTATATTCTTTCTTTCACTATTTATTTGGGAAGGATGACCAGAGAATGTTCATTTAAATATTAAAATATAAATTATAAAGTATATAAAAGGAGATACAATAACCTGACACACAAGATTGACAAACTACCCTTGTTGTCAGCTGATAATGCAGGTATTTTAGATCATAGTATATCTTAACAGTAGAGATATTACCCTAAGATTGAACGGGAGTGGAGGAAGGAATCAACCTAGATGAAAAAGTGGAAACCATGGCTAAACAAATCTTCTCCACTTTATTTAATAAAAAAAGTGCCATAACCAGAAAAGGTCAAGCAGGAGGAAATGAATTCTTTTATCATCTGCATTCAATGTTTGTATTGCGCCTCTGAAGGCATCAAGTATAAGTTTTTAGATTTTCCATAAGGTATTAGCCACTATAAGTGTGCAGATCAAAGTGGGGAATGAGTATTTCAGATTCATTGTGAACATGTCACGTGATAAATTAATTTCTCAAGTGCTTCAATGTCTAAATAAGCGCATCACTTCACGTAATATTGCTCTAGATGTGAAGCAGAGTTCTAGATGGTGGAATAGGCCTTAGTTTTTCCACACACCGCACAGGAGGTGTGGATAGAATTATATCACTATGAAGTATGGTAGATGCGCCTCAGACATCTCACCATACTAATTCTGATGCAGTGTTGAAGTAGAGGGTGATGGGTATAACTCCAGAATGTTTTTTGTGTGGCAATGTCATACAAGATATCTAAAGCATCAAGATAATCCATCTTTGCTGATTTTGGAGTGTTTCTTTAGATCTTCTACTGGGTGTTGGCTAGACTTTAAGTTTTAAATCATACTTTAACTTGGTTCTTCCCCTTCCAGGGCTTATGCCAACAACTTTGATGAGTCATCTGTCCTGTTTGATGGCATAAAGCAAGCGTTTGTAATGCTTTGGGGTCATATATGGCCCAGTAGCATTAGGGTGTGAAGCAAGGCACTTTAATAGGCTATTGAGGTTATGTGTGTTGGATAGGCTAATTGACTGTGCAAGTTTGATTTAGAAGCGCGAACCCATGTTGAATGGGCAAATTAAGTGTTATGAAGTGGGTGATCCAGTTCCCTAGGATGCGGTTAGCTTGCTCTTCAAAATTGAGCAGACCCATACTGCCGATGTGTTGTGGAAATACAGCGTTTCCAGACGTACATGGAAACTAGATCCTAGCCAGAGAAATTCCTGAATCAAGGCATATACTGAGGAAATAAAGGAGTGAGAAAGAATATGGGATGCGGTGGGAACCAAATTTATGGGTAAGATCATTGACTTAGCAATAGTCACACGGCCTGTCAGGGTTATATTCTTACCATTAGTATAGGAAATTTTTTGCTAGCTTGTTTAATATAGTATTCACAAGTGTTGTGCTGTTATACTTGTAAATATTGGCAATTGTACATGAATTTATTTTTGGTTGGGACTTAAAGGATTCTTTACAATGATGTTGATCGCACTTCTTTGACAAGACTTAATTTTTTGCATCAATTTGATGTAATATGTTTTATAAAGAACATATATTTTTCTGGCTGACTTTTGTAAATTTAGGCTTCCAGTCCTTCAGTTAATAATTTCTAGGACGCTGGAATTTGTTAGGCTGTTGACACATAAATTACCATTTAATCCGTGTAGTTCTTTATGGGCCACAATTCATAAGGTTTCAGTCTTTTAAACCTTTCCTCACCTGAAATTATTTTTTTGTTTACTCTCCAAAATAAAAGCTAATACCACACACGTTAGACCCCACTTGAGAGTTGCATTCTTAAATTTATTTCTATTTATATTAATGAAAATTGAGTGGATGGCAGATGAAGAAAAACTAAGTTAAGGAATGCTGCAAGGGTATTTGTACATCACAATAACAATCGTACATCAGGACAAACTGGAGCAACCAGGACCCAAGATTGCTTGAAACCCTTTCATAATTTAAGACCTAAGGCCGCTTTGAGGATATAAGCCCATTTAGCACATCAAGAACAGATAATCTGAGGCAAGTGTGTTGTAATTGTTTACCATACCTTGGCCTGCATTAGAGATAGTTCGGTTATGTGCCATTTGAGCACAGCCCTGTGAAGCCCACCGTGTGACAGAGGCTGGAAACATATTAATGTCCACCACACCTTGTCCTGTTGGGGTATTTTTGTGCTTTGTATCACTTTGCATGCAAAAATTCTAGAACACCTGAAAGCAGCATTGTTATGTTTACCATTTTGTTATTATCAGAGCCATTTTATGGGGTTTAGCACTTACCTATTTTCTGGATGATCAAAATACCTCTCTTTCAGTTCAGGTTTGAACTATGTTGAATGGCTAGCGAGATTATTTAAAATGTCCATTAAATTATTTCTGGTTGTTATTTTCTTGGTGGGTTGTGCTTACTAGGCAGCCTGCAAGGCATTCCAGCAGCAATGTATCAAGCATTGCCTTTAAACCTTGAACCTTTCTCACTGTTCTGATGCCTTTCCAGTGAGGAGGATGAGAAGTTTGGTGGTGGGCAGTTGGGCTGCTCGAGGTTAGGGATTTTTGTGCATTCCAGGAGATCTCCAAGGGGAACATAGATGCTGTTAAAACCTGGGTTCTTCACCAATTGATAGTTCCCAGGATGATTAACTGCACAGTTTCAAACTTGTGCACAATTTGCGTTATCTGATAATAGATGATATTTGATTGATAATAGTATGAAGAATATTATCCATAGTTGAATAGATAACCAATTATGGTCCAACATTTGAACTATATTTCTCCTCAAAATACACCTGATGTCTTTAGTAGGGATTATACCCTTATCCGTTTAAATCTGATCCACGCTTGGTTCCCTAGTTTATGGCCTTTCCTCTTGTCTCACGGAGTCCACAGCAATGTACATCTAAGCTCAGCTTCTCTTCTAAGGATCCTCAATCATTACTCTTTATCTGAAAAAAGAGTCCCCAATTAAAGCACTCATCTATAATTTCCTGAAGACAAATAGAAATAAAACCATTAATAAATTCTGCTATTTTTCTCCTTTTTTATTGTGAATTATCAGGGAGATTTATAGAGGAAATTTGGCGTCCAACCCTTAGTTGGCGCCTCATCCATGAAACGGCAGCTGTTGCTGTTGAATTTCCCTTTGTCATCTCACCATCAATGGTCTCTACATCTGGTTAGGATTCCCTCATCAGACATCCTCAAGACCTAAAACGGAAAGAGTCAGAAAATTGTGTCCCTAACGTTTTCCACTCAATCAATTTAACTGATCATACTTGGCGAGTGACCTCTTATTTTTTGGGACTTGTTACCCATTATGGCAGGTTTTGAACTAAATTATTGATTTTCTAGTTGCAGGCAGAATCATTAAACTCACAACTTGCTCTTTAACTCAAAATTGATTAGTGATGAAACCTGACTGATCCCATTTAGTACGCCTGATCTTAAAATGTCAATCAACTATCAGATACCCCTATTTCATCAGCAACTCTTCCCAACAATAACTTAAGCATTCACCCAGTTCAATCCTCAATGGATAAGATCCAGGCAAATTACCTAAAATCCACCGAGCATTATTAACCCAAAATCAGGGTCAATCAATAATCTAATTCACTCACCATAGGAAATTATCCCCTAGCGACTCATGGTAATCTAGACGGCTTGAAAAGTGGGGAAACCCCAACACATCCCTCTCTTGCTAGATCTCAGTGAGAATAGGATCTGGACAGGTGAATACCGCATTGGACACCAGGTCAAATATTTCTTGATTTATAGAAGAGTACAGTTGATCTGCACTCAATGCTGCTTAGGACAACTTTTGGCATACAGTTCTCTTCCTCTTCTTCCTCTCTACCACCTCCTCAGAGCGCAATCCCCATGACCCTCTGTAATGCCAGGATGATCAATTTACTCATGATGATACTAATCCCGGTTTCCAGTTTTCACCCCATCAGGGCACATGACCCACTGTCATATTCAAGATTCTTGGTCCAACATCCTCGATTTCCTGACCTTCCTCCTCATCCTCAATAGGAGGTCATTGCCATCAATGTTAATTTTGAGGAACATATAAGAATGCTCATTTATATTCACTCTTTGTTATATTCTTGTAATAACTTAAACTATTATAATTCTTTATCTCTTCTCTGAATATCTTACTTATTAATTTTGAGATTAATTTCTCCAAAATTAGAGCTTAATTAATACCAAAATGCATAATGACAACTATTATCAAAAGTCCAACATCCCCCTCTCATTCAGCTCGTATGTCTATTTTGGAATCTTGGTACCAAATACTGCTCAACAGCATGTCTGATATAGATGTTTGGCTCCTACAACTGATGAGTCAATCTGCGTGACAAAACCTCGTCTATGGTCTTTCTAGGACTCATACTCCCAGTCAAGTACCCGTAGCCAGTCCTTCTGTGGAATTGCCTAAACTGTATCCAACACTAACAAAACCAGATAAGCAACATCTCAAATGACTCATGGCCAGAGCTTTCCACTGTCATCAATTTCCAGATTAAAATCTATACTCTCCTTTTATTTGGATCCATTCGCAGATACTCCTACAATCATAGTCAAGCCTCCTGAAGCAATGCCCTCCGCTCTTGATTGATCAATACTCAATGAATACGACTTGCTTCTAGAGTTCATTTTCCAACTCCGCCAGTTTTACAAACCAGCTGTTCTGTCAACTGAACTAGCCATTGGAAAATGCAAACATTTCAAACTCCCCTATGCAGAACTGAGGACCCAAGTAATCAAGGCTCTGTCCATAGCTCTAAACCCCTCCAATCGCAAAAAGTATCTTAGATTGAGATGTTGCAGCTATGCCCTTTGTTTTGACAGCCAAGTTCTTTGAAGTTTGGCCACAAAGCTTCCAGCCTCTTCCAGCTTCCATTGTTTATTATACTTTCCTTTCCAAGAATCCTGTAGTCATCATCTGTAGGATGCCATCTGCTCCCTGCACAACTATCTCATTTCTGGCGCTTCCCATTGGTACCTTCTCTTGATGGCTTTGATAAGGGGCATGAATTGGCAACCCCCACCTATTATCCCTAAGCTTGATGCCAGCTCATATGTCCAATGTCCTTGACAAAGTCCATTGGCAGTACTTAAGGCCAATCTTCTGGATCCAGTGCCATAATGGGATTACTCAGGGTTATTTGCCAAATGCCACTTCTTGTTCTGTTGTTCCTTTCCCCAATCTGGGGAATAAGTTTGGCAAGTAAAAATATTTCCATCTCTTTTCCCCTTGTTGCATTCTCACAGGCATCAGCTTCACTCAATGAACTTGGCTTTGAGTAGGTCTTGCTCTTGCTAATGTCTGATCTCACAAAGATTTTGATTGTTTTTTCACTCCTACTGCGATGCATCCTCCCTCCCAAGAGGCAACATAGGCGGAATCATCCCTGAGTTGAGGATAAACAATAAAAAATTATAAAGATACACCTTTTTCCTGCGCATTTTTTAATGTTTTTCAATATATTTTTATCAATTTTTTATTTTTTTCTTCTTTATATGGGAAATGGCCTTCACTCAGTTCAATGGTCCATCTTATTATCTATTCCCCCAAACTGGTTCCAAGGGCTACTTTGACCTAACAGATTTCATGGTTCAGATGTTTTATTTAAGACTTAACCATCTATTTTGGTTCAGAGGTCCTTTTTTAGGACTTAACCAAATTATCAGGACATAACCATCTTAATGGTTCAGCGGTCCCTTGAAAACACTCTTTTCATTATATTTTTCTATGATACACTGCTTTAAGTATTTAGCATGTACTCAATTCACTATCCTTCCATAAAAGTGGTTCTTGATAGAATAGGCATCTGTTGCCGTCTTGGCAATAATCTTGAATGGACATAACCACAACACATCTAGCTTGTTTTGTCTCCAAAAACCATGTTTATCTCAATAGGCAACTTTTTCTCCCATTTGGTAACCTGATAAGGCTAGTCAGTTCTTATTGTCCGTTGTTTTTTCCTTGATCCTTTTCTTCAGAGTTGTATTGAATGCTTGCAATTGCATCATAATCAGGATCTTTGACAATTGGATCAGATACTTCTCAGCACTCATCCCCAATGTTGGTTCCACCACCAAATATAGAATTGGCAGTAACGCGGCCTTCCTTCTGTATAGTAACTTGAACGGTGTTTTTTACTGTTGCCATATGATGACTTATATTATATGTGAACAACACTGAACAAAGGTATGTTCCCCATGCGTAAGTTCTCCCTGAGACCAGCTTCCTCATCGTTACAGCCAGTGTAACATTGACCTGCTCTACTAGTCTTTTCATCTTCAGGTGGTAAGGTACTGACACTACTCCTCAGATCCACATTATTTCATTCAATCTTAGGATCACATGAGATGTGAAATTTGTTCCATTATCAATCAGCAAGTCTTGCGGGAATCCATGGCGGTATACTGCTTGATCTAGGATAAACCTTGCAGTGCTTGTTGCATCTACTTTCGCCTGAGCCTTCATCTAGACCTATCTAGTTAGATGTTCAATCACAACTATGATGTATCTGAATCCCTCAGTTCAATGTTTAGTGGTCCCATAACGTCAATGAACACCATATGCTAGGCAAATCCAGGGAGGACCAGTCAATACCTGGTTGTTTTTTTGTGAGGCTTGTGAAACTGGAACTCCACACAACAAGCCAGATAATGTATTACATTGTAGTTGATAAACTCCAAGTAACAATAATGGCAATTGTAATTGGTCATCTTCCTTAGGCCTCTATGCCCAACAACCTTATGTATGGCTTGAACAATAGTTGCTCGTCCTAATGGTTTTGGGAATAGTATTTTTTTCTGTTGATCAACTTGAAAATTTTTCTATCCATGGTCTTGGTTTTTATCATCACCTTCCAAAGCGAACCTTAAATTTCTTGGGGGCTCATTCCTAATTTCTCCTTTGACCATTCTCTGTAAAAGATCATCTGCATTCTGGTATACCACTTGGACCATTGGTAAACTTGATAAGCCATCCACATCCTGATGAGAAGCTTCAGCTTAGTGGACTATCTCATAATCGTAAGCCCATAGCTTCAATGCCCATTGGGCCAATCATCCTTCCAGTTCTCTTAAATTGTGCAGCCAATGAAGCGAGGACTAATCTGTCACCGCTTTAAACTGCATTCCATTAATATACACCCAAAACTGTTTACATGCATAAATTACTTCAAATCATTTACGCTCAATAACGGTGTAATTACTTTCAGCTGCTTATAGTGTCCAGCGCACATACACTACTGGATCTTCATCCTCAAGTTCTTCTACTTGGATCAGGACAGCGCCAATTGCCATTTACAAAGCACTGTTCTGTATTATAAATTCCTAATAAAAATTTGGATATTTCATTATTGGATAGTCTATCAGGTACTGACATAATTCATTGAATAAACTCTGGGTCTCTTCATTCCAAATGGTTCCTTTTAGATCCTTCAGCAAATGAAAGAGAGGCTCAGCAACTCTTGCGAAATCCCATATGAATCTTTGGTAGTATCCAACCATTCCAAGAAACATTTGGATATATCAGACACTTTTTGGTAAAGCCATTCGCTCTATGGCCTCAATTTCTGGGCTTGCGGCTGCAGTCCACTAGAGTTGATAATGATACCCAGATATTCAACTCTTTCTTGAAGAAGTGGCACATCCACAGCTTGATCTTCATGTTAGCCGTGTATAGTCTCTTAAAGACTTTTTTAAATGGTGTAAATGGTCATTAAATGTCCTACTGAACACATTCATATCATCCAAGTACACCAGGACACATGACAACTTAAGGTCATTTAAGATGGTGTTCATGGCTGTCAGGATTTCACCAAATTCGCATATCTCCCAAAAATCCCCTTCCTTAATTCCCCTGACATCATTGGATGGAGCAAGCAATCTATCACAATCTATCAAAGTTGATGATCAATTGGATCCTGATCAACTGATTGAAGATTCGATTGTGCAGAGATTAATTCACTCTGATAGATTACAAACCGTAAAAGAGTCTATAAATATTTCCTCTTTTTGAAAATAAAAATTAGTTGGGTTTAACCTGTAGAGGCTAATTTACTTCATTGCATTTTTGGATAATCCGCCCAGTGTAACTTTGAGATACAACCTGTTTTTTTGGAAGTTTAATTCAAAACTTCCAGACTGGTGCTCACTACAGGGGCTCTCTGAGTTACGCATCAGTGACCACATCTATCACCATGGATTCTCAATTTTCGCCTGACGAGGCTCAAGATCAAGAGCAAGTCAGTATTTTACGATGGGTCCCTTCAATTGGAGCCCAAATACCAAGAGTACCCTCCACGTTGGAATTTTGGGCCAACTTGGAATTCTATAAACATAACTTAAGTTTTGCCTCAGACTTTCAAATGCCACCTGAGGCCTTGCGAAATATCATCAATCAATTACTTGAAGGGGCTCTGATCCCTGGAATATGTTCTACCCAATCTTAGTCGAATGCAGTACCTTCTGTATTGCGAGAAGTGCTGCAAACCTCTCAAATGCCAGGGATTGGCTCCAAACAATATCTACAACAACTTGTACATCATACATTATACCACTTGCTACCTGTAGTTGGAAATCACAATCAAGGGATGCTCAATTAACTAGAAGGACTCCAATCCTTGAATAATTATATTTCTGAGTTTTTCAAGTTGGCCTCCAAGTTTAGCCAAGAAAATCGTGATGCTATTATTAATAATCAAACTTCCCTCAAAGAAGTACAACAGCAGCTCATTTAGTTTGATCATGGTATATCAAATTTTATTGATGTACAGTTTCCAGAAAAGGTTCAAGAGATCCAGAAGAAATGGAGTGAGGGTGTTTCCCAACTTGAGCGTAATCAATCAATGGAGGAAGAAATTATACCTGTCTTTTTTAATTGAAACAATTGTACTCAGGAATTCAGTTCTAAGTCAATGAAGTAGAGAAAACCTCTGGAAATATGGGTCTTCCTGGGGTAGAAGGACCTCGTGGGCCACCTGGAGGTTTAGGGCCTTGTGGATCTCCTGGAGCTGATGGGCCCCGTGGACCCCCAGGTGCAGATGGACCTCGTGGACCTCCAGGCGCTGATGGTCATTCAGGATCTTATCAGCAAATTAACTCTCTTTATGAACATGATGACCCACTTACGTGAACAATTCTCTAAGGTGGCCAAAGAATGCAACCTAACCCCTGATGGGGTACCAGTTAACCCCCTTTTGACTCTGCAGTCCATGTCCAATGAATTGATCAAATTTGGAAAGTGGGCCAAGAACACTGATATCTTATTAAATGCTTGTTAATCAAAAGGGGAATTGCTCCAAGAAAAATCGAGACTCTGGAACTCAAGTACAATGCACAACAGGAACAGATTTTGAGCTATCTCGCCGACTAGATGAGAAAGTAGGGCATGCAGACCTGAATCAACAGATTAACGAAATTTGGACGGAAGCTGTTGGTCCTTACCCTCAATTTTCAGCTTAGCTTCAGATTCTGCCTCTTGTGTCTACTCAATCTGAACAACCTGGAGTGCATGTTTTGACTACCAATGCTCCCATGAGTTTCAAGCCAGTATTCAAGGACAAATACTCCCCAGGGGAAGGCAGCATTATCGCCTTTCCATATCTGTATGTAAAGGCATTAAGTGAGGCCACGGATTACCAAAAGATGAATTACTTGCCTAATTGCCTTACTTGATTGGCTCAGGCTATTATGGTTCCACACTTAATGACTTTCTCTACTTGGGCTCAAGTCTAAGATGCATTGATCAAAGAATTTGGAAGTGAGCAGACCCTATCTTCGCAAAAACAGGCCTTTATGGGTTTACAGCCCCACCAAAATGAGTCTATTAAGGACTTTGCTCATCGGTTCTATTGGGAAGCACAAACTCTTGTAGCCTGTGGTAGGCTAAACTTGGATGATGCAATAACCCACAGTTCTGTCAGCCTTTACTACTAGGACGCAAATGCAAGTTTATCTGATCAGTGTCAAAAAGAATTTACTAAGTTTTTGGATATTAAGGAGGCCTTATTAGAGTTGCCCCCTCAATTCTCCGAAAAACCCCAAGTTTATGAGTCTCCTAGACCTAGACAACCCAAAGTCTTTGCCATGTCTGAGAACACTAGAGCAATCCAGTGTAATTACTGTCATCACTTCTTTCATACTGAGGATCGTTGTCTTGAAAAGGAAGCATATGAAAAAAAGAAAAGAGATAAGACCAATAATATTTTTCACCTTAATAATGATGTGAGTGCGCAGCAAGAGCAGCAAAGTTCAATCAAGTGTAATAAAGCTGACTAATCTTCTTATTCCTTGCCCTCCTTATTGGCATTATCCTCTCCGTTTGGAAGCACCATTACCCAAATTAATATCCGAGTAAATCAAATCAATGCCAAGGCTATCATAGATACTGGATCCCTGGTGAATGTTGTCTCCTCCAAACTGGTCAAATGGATTAAATTAACCCTGATAACTCTCATTATGAAGAATATGGCACCACTGGCCCTCATAGTACTCAGTTTATTGGAGCTTTTTCATCCCTTCCTCTGAAAATCAGAAAATTAACCTTTACCATTCCAGAGATAATGCTCAATAATTTGTTTTATGACCTACTCTTGAGAACTCAATTTTTACAAGAATTTGATGGAATTATCAACTACCCTGACTCATCGTTATCTCTCCTGGGGTATCAAGTTCCCTTACTTTTATCTGATCATGCTTCCACTCGACGTCAGTTATGTCTGCTAGAAGGAACTAAAAGGTCTTATTCACTTCAGTATCAGGTTGAAGATCCTCATGTAAAATTACCTCCTACCATGGCTGATATTGAAGAGGAAATGCCTATTTTTTCTCCTGAGAAATTAGTTATTCCACCAAAATCACAAGTGATCATTAATACTTCTTTGCACTTTTTGATTCCCAAGGGGCATTTGCTACAAGTCCAGGGCACTGTCAATCCTTCTGCCAAAGAACTCTTGCCTTGTCCTGGAATATTGGATTATGCTTATTCAGGCTCTTTATCTGTCTTACTAGCGAACCTTACCAATGAGTCAAAACTGGTAGATCAAGAGCGCCTGATTGCTTATGTCAAGCAGTTACCCTTATCTCATACCTATGATGTTAAACCTTTTGGTAGTTTACAAGACTTTAGATTGGAGAGTGATCAGAAATCCTTACTGTGGGACCTGCTATCAGGAAACATCTCTCTAAGGAACAGGAGAAACAAGCGCTTCAATTATTGGGCAAATATTCCGACATTTTTTCTAGGCATACTTACGATTTTGGGAAGATGAAAGGTGTAGTGCACACTGTTGAAACTGGTGATCACCTTCCTATATGTGTGAAGCCCTATCATAAATCCAAAGTAGAAGAAGCCCAGGTTACTAAGGAGTTGAACTATCTGCTGGAGGCTGGATTATTGAAACCCTCCAATAGTCCCTGGGCATCCCCATTGTAGTTGGTTAAGAAGAAAGATGGTTCTCATCGAGTTGTGATGGATTATCACGATTGAATGCTATTACCTGATGGGACTGTTATCCCTTACCTAGGATTGATGATTCTCTTAGATTGTTGGCTGGATCCACTTATTTTTCAGCTATGGACTTAGCCAGTGGATATTGGCAAATCGAACTGTCTCCAGAAGATTGTGCCAAGTGTGCCCTGATTTTGAGTGAAGGGTTGTTTGAACCAACTTTCATGCATCAAGGCCTAAGCAATGGCCCAGCAACCATCCAAAGGGCCATGGACAGTATGCTGAGGGATTTAAAGCTTACTTATGTCTGGTATATCTTGACGAAATTGCCATGATTTCCAAAACCTTTACTGAGTATTTAAAACATATAAAGAAGTTTTCAGCCAAACTCAGGGCTCTTCCTTAAAACTCAAGCCCTCCAAGTGCTCATTCTTTCAAAATGAAATGGACTTCTTAGGACATCAGGTTTTAGCTAAAGGGATTTGACCTCTTGTGGACAAAGTTCAAGCCATCCAACAGATGCCTCATCCCTCTTCTTTATGGGATACTTAAGTCTTTCTCAGTATAGTTGGGTATTACCAGCAATTTATTCCCAACTTTGCTGATATGGATGAACCCTTATTTTATCTATTTCAAAAAGGAGTGTCTTTAGAGTGGAGATCAGCTCAAGAACAGTCTTTCAATTCTCTGCATACCGCCTTGATGAAGGCACCTGTTTTGATTCACCCCCAGTTTGATAAGCCTTTCTTTCTACATATGGATGCAAGCAATGTCGCTATTGGGGCTATTTTATCTCAGTGTGATGAAGAAAATAAGGATCATCCTGTTGCTTACTATAGCAAAACTATGTCAAAGGCAAACAAACTTATAGTGTTACTGAGCGGGAATCTTTTAGGGTAATTTTGGCCATCAAGCTTTTCTTGGCCTTTTTTATATGGTACCCATTTCACCGTTATTACCGACCATTCCTCCTTATGATGGCTGCAGAATATGAAGGATCCTGATGGGAGGTTGGCCCGTTGGGCTTTACGATTTCAAAGTTATGATTTTTCCATTGTTCATCACTCAGGAGCTCAACATCAAAATGTGGATAGTTTATCCTGACTACCTATTCTGACCTTGGAACCAGAAAAAGAAGAACGCTTGTATAATCTTATTGTATGACCAGAATTATGGTATCAAGAGACTGAAGAGGATCAAGCCTATTTAAAATCAATTACCAAGGATACTATGATTCAAGATGGAGCTTTGTACAAGAAAGTCAAGTCTAAATGGTTGCCCTTCCTACATCCCAACTCCAGGTTTCACGCTGTGCTGGAAGGTCATGAACAAGTCAGTCATAGCAGCTTAAAGAGAACTCAATAATGGTTGAAGACTCGATACTATTAGAACAACATGACTGAGTTCATTTGGGAGACTCTTGACTCATGTCTTGCTTGCAAACGTCATTGAACTACCAACCCTACTTATCAACATCAAGACTTTTCCCCAACTAAGGCGTTTAAAGTAGTCGGCATTGATGTTGTGGGGCCTTTTCCTCGAGGAGTACATGGTCATCAGTATATCATTATGGCTGTCGACCATTTAAATAAAATGGGTAGAGGCCATTTCAATTAAAAACCCTTCGGCTAAGACTACAGCCTTATTCCTATATCAGCATATTATTTCTAACATAGATGTCCAAAGGTCCTTATGTCAGATAATGGGACTAATTTCACCTCGCAGCTTATACAGGAGTTATCAAAATTATATAACACTACTCAACTTTTCTTTCTCATTGCAAACACTTTTGCAACCTATTCAATTCAAGACTAAATCTAGTTTGATAATCTCACACAGGAGATTAGTCTGCGCCCATGTCAGGGAGCAGTTGGGCAAGCAAGGTAAGAGGAGCAGGTGGAAGGCCCGCGGCCTCTAACATTTAAAAACGCCCCAGAGAATTCGGCAGAATAGAAAAAATCTCAAAAAACCGGCGGTCACAATTTCCTAAGAGATACTTCTGTGGCAAGCACAATGCAACCAGTACATCAACAAGCCACACTCCCAGCCACTTTCATTGGTAGAATTTGGAGTCCGTGTGTATCTGGACATCCAAAAAACGGCCTTATGGGAAAAATTTTGTGAAGATGTACACAAAATTTTCCTGACCGCGTTGTATATTGCATCTCACTCCATGTCGCATGGTTGGCTGGACCTAGGTTTTGAAAGCAAAATAGCAGCAGACGAGGCTGCAGCGGTGCGCATAATGGTCAACCTCCTCAAAGGGCAATGGGTCATCGAAACCAAACGCACCAGATGGACAAAATCAAACCAAATTTTCCTCACGTTTGACTTTTTGCCTACTACGGTGAAACGTTACATTTTTATGCAACACCTGAAAGATGGTCTCGCCATATATGGTGAAATACAATCTTTTAAAATGCAACATTTTACGCTGATGCCACACCTGTGCACCAGCAAAGCCATTGCAGTTCTGACCCCAACTGAGGAGATCGCGAAGGACCTAACCCAGATCCCACACTCCACCTTTATTGACATCACAGGGCATACCACACACCCATTCCAGGTAACCGTGGACAGCGCGCCCCCCATTTGCACCCACTGTGATGCGTTCAGCTATAAGGCGCACGCATGCCCCATCAAGGAGGGCGTCACATTCCAAGAGCACCCCTCGGCGGCCATGGCCAGTGGAAAGGCGCACTACAAACCAACCGCAAGCACCAAGGAGGCTTTCCCGTGGGGAGCACAAGGCTGCTACCTATTGGTAAAGCCCATCTCCCCGCAGGAGTGGAAGAAGGCCAAGCAGGCCCATAGGGCCGCAGCCAAGGAAGCGGCCAAGGCCACCACCACCATCCCACACTCACAACGCCAGGAGGACATGGAGACCTTCGCAGCAGAAGTGACTTGGGAATCCATCACCCAATCAGATTAAGAGGCCCGTGCCAAGCGGGCCACTCAATCTGAGGATCTGATGGGAGATTTAATCTCACCCAAACGCTGCACCCAAGCTCTGGTAAAAACTGACTTGGGACCTATCCCAACTGAAAATTTTTTTTGCCTCGCTTGACGGTGCACCAAACTTATCCGCACCACAAAAAATTCGTCCGACGTCAGGAAAACAAAAAGTGAAGGCCAAAGCCAACGTGACTCTTTCCGCAAAAATTAACAAAAACCCCAATAGCGTTGCTGCTAACACCCGCGCTGCTGTGATAACCCGTGGGGACCTTGAAGAGGCTGATAGGCCTGGGGGCTCACCCCCTCGCACCTAAGGTGTGATGGGAAAAACCTTCACTCTAGGGACGCTGAATATCGCCGGACTCAAGGCCTCCCCGTCCCAGGCTAGTAAACTGAGTTTTTTACAAAACAATTTACCCATGGATATCCTGGCCATCCAGGAGTCCCACTGTCCACGAGGTTTTGAGGAAGCTTGGAAAACAATGCTCCTACCATCCCTATCCTTTTGGTCAAAGCACTGTGGGGTGCTAATTTGAAAAATAATTTTTTCAAATTCACATCCTCAGAAACATTCCTAAATGGCTGAGTGCTCATTGTCACCTTCTCGTGGGCCGATGTTGCACACACAATCGTCAACATCTACACCCCAAACAGTGCACACGAGCGTCAGGAATTTTTCTCATCAGTCAAATCCCTCCCGCTACCCCCCAATTCTTTCCTAGTTGGCGACATGAACTGTTGGCTAACCTCACCAACAGACCAGTGGCTGCCCTCACCCCATGCCCCACAGGGTCATGTAGAACTACACGTTCTAAAAGCCACCCTTGGGTTAATGGATGCGCTGCCATGACATGCCCCACTGCTCAAAAACATGACACATCCCCACGTCCACAACGGCCAATTAAGGTCCATGACCCGCATTGACCTTATTCTAATGCCGGCGAAATTCCAACCCCACATCTCCCACTTCAAAACAATGAAAATGGAATTCTCTGACCACTGACTGGTCTCAATAACATACCACTTACCCGTCACAGTTGCAAAGGCCCCACATTGGTACAAAATCTGCCCCCCGAGCTCGCGTCACCAGGATTTTCCATATGGGTGGAAGAGGCAACTTTGGCAAAATCGTTTGTTGCACCGTTTTGTGCAGACCCCATTTCCACATGGGCAACTTTCAAAGAGGACACCATCTGCCACTATCGCCATCTCTCCTCCAGATGCTCACGAGCCACATCAGCAGTTATATTTCACGTGCTGGTGGAATTGGCCCACTTGGAGTCCAACATTCCAGCCACAGGATACAGCCCTGCATGGGGCTGGAAGTGGGCGGAGGCAGCCACCCACCTCAACACACTCGAAAGGCAACACAAACATCAGGTTTGTGTCCAATACAGGGCCACACGCATCACTAAAGGTGACAAGTGCACCGCATACTTCTTTAAAAAAATTTTGCACCACGCCAGAGCATGGCCTGCACACAGGTGCGAAGATCTGATAATTCCATTGTGGACACACTGGCTGAAGTGGCAATCAAAATGTAAAGATATTACTTCAAGTTATACTGAGCCGAACCAATTCAGCTGGCTGAAATGGCGGAATTTCTTGACCAAGCTCATATCCGCACCATTTTCTGATACCCAGAAATAATGAATTTAATTAAACCAAATGAATTATGGACAGCCATTCGCGGTGCGCCAAACTGAAAATGCCAGGCCCACATGGCAATCCATATGAGTTCTACAAAAAATATGGCAAATATATATTCCCATTGCTGCTAGCCTCACTCAACCAAAGCCTGTTGGAAATGCGCCTCCTACCAGGAGGACATGAGGCCTTCACTATCACACTCTTCAAGAAAGGGGATAAGCTTGACTTAGCCAACTGGCGCCCCATTTCTCTAACAAAAACAGACACCAAAATTTTAACAAAAATCATGGCTAACCGTTTAGGGACTGTAGCATCTGCCACCATCTCCCCAGAACAATTCGGTTTCATCCCCAGAAGGTCGATTTGGGATAACGTGCACTCTGTGGCTAATGTGTGTCAGTCCACAGCCTCTGGGGCACTTGTATTCTTGGACCAACAAAAGGCCTATGATAGAGTAAACTGGGAATACCTTAGGGCCTGCCTCCATCAATTCCGCCTACCCCCCCCCCCCGCTTCATAAACTGGGTGATGCTGCTCACGGAATTTGCAACAATGGCAGTGCGTGGCCCAGGCTTCCTAACGGAAGTAGTCCGCCCTCTAAGGGGCCTGCGACAAGGGGACCCCCTCAGCCCACTCTTATACAACTTCAGCCTTGACCCCTACTGCGAAATGTGAATGCCCACCTAACTGGGGTCCATGTGCCAGGACAAACCCCAGTCAAGATGATGGCATTTGCAGATGATTGCGTGGTGGGGGTGTCTAATAACAAAGATGCACGCGCGCTTGAAGCCCTCATCCAGGAATATTCCCGGGTAAGCAACGTGGCACTGAACGCCTCCAAAACCGAAATCATCCTCCTTGGTTGGTTTCAGAACTGCTGGGCCCCTTCAACCAGTGCCCAACCCGGCCCATCTGCTCGCCCACGTCCACGCCTTACTAACTCAACACACACCGCTCCACTGGTGCTCCCCTTTGTGCCACGTCCTACCATAGGACTGGTATGCCATCTGGGCGTGTGGATGGAGGCAGGCGGATACGCGTCAGCAGTAATGGAGTGCTGTATACTGGACAACGTGACGAAGCGAATCGCCTCTCTCAGAGCCCACCCTACTACCCTCACTGGCAGGGTTGTTCTTGCCAACTCTATGCTCCTATTTAAAGTCTGGTTCGGAGCCCACGCCATCCCCTTCTCCCCAAGCTTCTTCAAATCCCTGTATGCTTTGCTGCAAGGATGGCTTTGGTCAGGCCTCCCTCCACCAGTACGGCTAGAGGTCATGTTTGGCACTCATCATCAAGGTGGCATGGGCCTGCTTGCTTCAAAGCCCATGCCACCAAGATCCTGGGCACCTGGATCGCGGCCATCACCGCTCCTACACTCCCATCCCAACACTGGTCCCGCGTGGCCCGCTCCAACTTCTCCTGAGCCTTGGGCCTCAACAATCCATCAAACCCCTACTCCCTGATGAAATACCTCGCATCACACACATCGGCCACAGGTCCTCACGGGACTAAAACCCACTACAAACGAATCCTACTCTCCATGCGAAGCGCATAGTGGAGAATTTGTATTAGTGGACATACAACCCAAAGAGGCCGCCCCTCTCCTCAGTTCACACAAGAGGTACAGGGGCTACCCATCCATGATGGCGTGATCCCCATTTGACCCCAAGTCCTATCCAGGGTGGACTACCTGGACATGATGGACATCCCTTATTCCACTGAGACCCAAAAGACTATCTGGAAATACGCACACCATCCTCTGTTGCAGCCTCAAGTCCGCTCCCATGTGTGGCGCTGCCTGAGGCGGGTGTATCGTACAGCTGAGCGCTATAACGCTTTACACTCATCCTGTGTCATGTGTGGCCAGTATGGAACGCTGTTCCACCGCCTGGAGAAGTGCCCCACCTCTAAAGTGATATGGCGCGAAGTACAACGTCTGCTAGGCCAGGATCAAACGCATCCCTTTAGTCTGTCAAGAGATATGTTTGCTTCATCAATGGCCTCCCCCCTTCCACCCTCCCTCCGTGCTCTGGTGGTTGCAATCGCCATGTGGACTATCCACACGATTGTCTTGGATGCCATCGCTGGCTCCATCCCCACTCTACCAGAAGCTGTCCACAGATTCCGGTCTCACTTAGTGGACCACTTTCAAGTGTGGATGTTTGGATACCTCCCACCGCGTCGCTGACAGCTGGTCTCCTCCTGGTTCCCAGTCTGGTTCATCAAATCAGACCCCTTCCTCCACATGTGCTCAATAGTGGCTACGGCCCCTTCACACGTTCCCTCCCCCTCCCCATAAGTGGCGTTCCCACTGGCAACAAGAGATAGTATCGCTTCTCTGGGGTGCCCCCTGGTACTAAGTTTATCTTTCCTGAGTCATATTCAGAAGTGTCCGTCCCATGGTCAGCCTTCCCCACAATAAATTTAAATTTAAATTTAAATATATAACACTACTCAGCGAATTGTTGTCCCATATAATCCATCCACAAATGGGGCCATTGAACGAGTTAATGGAACCTTGGTCTCAATATTAAGGAAAATGGCCTAGACTGATCTGAATCGGTGGAATTTTTATTTACCTAGTGCTTCGTTTGCTTATTGGATAAGCTATCACCGCATTATCAAGATGTCCCCATTTAAGTGTATATATGGGCGGGATCCTTCAGTCCCTTCTAGTGTTCAGACTATCCTTGAAGAAAGCATCCCAGAAAATTCTGATTTTGTTATGAGAAATTTGGTTGATGAAATTATCTGCCTCTAGGCTCAAGCAATGAATTTAATTATAAACATCACTTGAAGAGAGACTCTATGAAGCAATCAAAATAACCAGTCTTACCTGAATATCAGATCAAAGATTATGTTATGTATTATCATTCTCTGCCAGGTGGACGGACTGAAAAGCTGGGAACTAATTGGTCTGGTCCTTATAGAGTTTTATTTCAAAAAGGACTAGAATATTTGATTGTTCATACTGATACTGGTATTGTGGTAAATTGTATTCATCCTAGGTTTTTAAGAAGTCATCCTTCACTGCGATCAAATCTTGAGGAGGGAAGTGTCAGGATCTTACCAAATTCACATATCTCTAAAAGGTCCCCTTCCTCAATTCCCTTGACATCATCAGAAGGAGTGAGCAATCTATCGCAATCTATTAAAGTTGATGATCAATTGGATCCTTATCAACTGATTGAAGATTCAATTGTGCAGAGATTAATTCACTCTGATAGATTACAAACTGTAAAAAAGTCTATAAATATTTTTTATTTTCAAAAATAAAAATTAGGTCGAGTTTAACCTGTATTTTCTTATTTACTTAATTGCATTTTTAGAGAATCCGCCCAGTGTAACTTTGAGATACAACCTGCCCCTTTGTAAGTTTAATTCAAACTTCCAGAATGGCCTTCTTGAACGTTGCAGGCGCGTTACATAGACCTTGTGGCATCCTTGTTGGTTGATACAGCCCTTGTGTGGTAATGATCGCACGTTTCTCATGGTATTCAGTAGCAAATTTATTTGCCAATATCCTGATATTATATCTATTGTTGAGAAATACTTCACTTCTCCCAATCAATCTAATGCATCATCATTTGTGGCAGTGGTTACAAATCCTTCTTTGTTATCTTATTCAGCTTCTGATAATAAATCTCCACCCAATTAGAGCCATCCTTCTTATTCATGACCAGGATAGAGCTCGCCTGGGGACTTGATGACAGAACTAGAAGCCCATTCTTCACTAGTTCAATAATTTCTTCTTCCACTACAGCTTTTTCCCCCTTTGACCATCAAATTGGTCTCATCCTTATTAGCAAATTTTCCCCAGTGTCAACTTTGTGGATTACATTTCTTGAACATCCCAAATCATGTTCATCCTCAGCAAATACTTCCAAATACTTGTCAAAATTTTCGAGCACCTCTTCCTGCTGTCTGTCCATCAGATCAGTGAGTTGCCTCAATCAACCAGTATATTGATGCTTTTAGTCATTCCTTCCAGTAGTACCATTTCATCAAATATGTCTAATTTGTGGAATTTCCTCAATTCAGCCATCAGTATTAGATGAACAACCATGATGATCTTATTATTCTCAAAATTAATTGGTTATCACTCAAGTTCTCCAGGAGAGCTCAAATTTCTCCATGGCCCAACATAATCATTCCAGGAGCCACCCAACGCTCTACTCTGGATTTCTTCCTGGGGCTTCAAATCTCTCCATACAGCAGCTCAGGTCTCTCTAATGTCAATCATGTATTAACTATGGTCTGCGATCCTGGCAGTATGGTTCACAAATTCTTTATCCTCAATGGAATTCCTCATTTTTCCAGGATTTCCATTAGCATTTCTCATCACTTTTGGCCAACTAAATGGTAATGAGTTGGGAAAATGCCGTCATTATAGAAAAGGTTAATGAAATTATTTTTCCTGGTCAGGGGAACTTTTCCATCTTTTTGATAAACCAATGGTAACGCCTGACCCAGTATGGTATGCATAGTATCTTTGAAGTTACATTTAACTCCATACTTCAATTGAAACTCTGTCCCAATCAGAATATTGTAGCTTTGGTTGTACAAAACTATTGTAGGGGCAGATACCACTAAAAGATCCAAATTGGAGTGGCAAAGCACTATACTCCACACAAGAGATGATGGTATTTGGCCTGGATTTCCCATATTCTTTATTGTGCTCTAGATTTGGCGAGATTCTCATCTTCTTCAAAGCTTGGTCGAGACAATACTGATACGCACTCCACTGTCAACTGTTGAACGCACCTTTACTTGATTAACCAGTATATCAATATATGTACACTTGGAGTATTGTAAAATAATTTTTACTGAGTGTATAGCTGCGTTATTCTCAAATTAATTGCGCGACTAATTTTCGCTAATAGATCAGGAAACGATTTCTTGATTGCACTAAAGGGGATAGAAAGGTTTGCCTCACTTAATTTGACCTAGAAAATTCTTCCGGATTCTCCATGGCTCAAATCTTGTCCACTAGTTTACATATGGCTGAGAAACTTCCTTTGTTATTTTGGGGTCAATCCCCTTTGCTCAAGAACTGGTTACTGCGTTAACATCCAAATTGACCAAATGATATAGTTGATCCTGCACGTCATTTTCAATGAACAGATCACTTATGTCAATTTTCTTCATGCAAGATAGTGGGGGGAATGGGTTTATCCGCAGCTCTAGACTGTTCCCCATCTAGGCCGCGGGCCCTTTTCCCTACTCCTGTGCAGGTTTGGCCTCTTTCGCCTGGACCACATTGATCTGTTCCTTTTGCTTCTTGCATTGAACAGTGAAGTGTCTTTTACTCCACACTGATAACAGCGTTTGTCTTACTTATTAATCAGTTTGAACTCCTCAGGCTTATTTTCTGGAACATTTCAATTATTGGACTAATTAGCACTTTCAGTCCCTTTTTAGGATTTGAGTTTTTCACTGGACTCAGTTTGAAGCTTCTATTAGGGGCATTGAATGTAGCTCCAAATAAATTCAAATGGTCCACCATCTGCAAGTTGGTAATCTCAGTAGCAATCATGGAAGACATATTTTGATGTAAATCATGATAGGGCTTAAGAGCCACTTGCAACACGATCCATTGTCATAATCATCCAATACTTTTACTCCAAACAAAATCTGCAATTCTTGGTAGAATCAATTTGTGAAACACGCTAAGGATTCATCATTCTAGATTTGGATTCCCTTGAATTCCTGTTTGCGCTTTGAAATATGCGTGGGACTTACAAATTCTTTCATTATGGCCACCTTGGTCTCCAAGTATGACCAGCTGTCCCCCTCAGGATGTGGTAACACTAAGTTCTGACAATTGGTTTCTAAACAGTTTCATCACTATCAAAGCTTTTTGACAGTTGCCATACCTGAACATTGTCATGTCAAACAATTGTGAAAATGCAGGGGCTTTATCCCAGTGGAATGTAGGTAATTTTGGCATAACTCTAAATTCCTCTGAAGTTTTTTTAGCCACCACTCTTGGTTTTATTACTTGATTGACTTGAGGAGTAATTCTGGAAATCATCTCCAAAATGGCTGCAATTGAGGTCAGCATATTTTGGGATAGTCAACTTCCCAACTGAAGTTCTTGGAGTCCTTTCTATGTCGTTGGTCACTGCACAGGCTCACATTCACACTCATGAGTCTCAACTCTTTGAATTGCTTCATCAGATGCTCCATATCTGCGCTAAATTCCTGTAATTGAATGCAATCCATTTCATGTTCAGTTTTCAAGAATAAAACTTCTCAAACTAAATCTCCTTCCTTTTTCTAATCACGTTACTTTCCCTAGAAACTCATTTCCTAATTTAGAGACATCTTTGACTACTTCCTTAATCTTGGTAACTCTCTCCTCCAAGACATTTAATTCCTGATAACTCGCAGAATTCAAGGCGTTCTTTTTGACAGTTGCCAACTCCATCCAGAGTTTTCTTAACTCAGCTTTGTATGTCATAATGTGTTGGTATATCCTAACCAATTACCCCCTGTAGTGAGCACCAAATTGTTAACATCTTGGGTTCTCACCAATTGATAGTTCCCAGGATGGTTAACTGCACAGGTGCAATCTGCACACTTTGAGTTGTTTGATAATAGAAGATATTCGATTGATAATAGTATGAAGACTTTTATCCATAATTTAATAGATAACCAATTATGGTCAAACGCTTGACCTGTATTTTCCTCAAAATACTCCTGATGTCTCAATTATTGATTTATACCCTTTTCCGCCTAAATTGATCTTTGCTCAGATCCTTGTTTAAGGCCTTTCCTCTTTTCTCACGGAATCCACAGCAATTCCCATCTAAGCTCAGCTTCTCTTCTATGAGCCCTTGATCCTTACTCTTTATCCTACTAAAGAGTCCCCAATTAAAGCACACAGCAATAATTTCCTGAAGATGAATAAAAATAAAACCATTAATGAATTCTTTTATATATCTCTTTTTTATTGTAAATTATCATGATACTTTATAGAAGGAATTGGCGCCCAACCCTTGGTTAGTGCTCAGCCATGAAACGGCAGCTGTTGCTGTTGAATTTCCCTTTGTCATCTCACATCAATGGTCTTCTACATCTGTTTAGGATTCCTTCGTCAGACATCTTGAAGCTTAAAATGGAAAAAGTAAGAAAACGTGTCCTTAAAGTTTTCCACTCAATCCCAAAAAACTTACCATATTTGGCGAGTGACCTCTTATGTATTGGGACTTGTTACCCATTATGGCAGGTTTTGAACCAACTTATCGATTTGTTAGTTGCAGGCAGCATCACTAGATTAAGAACTTTCTCTTTAAATTCTTGATTGATTGGTGATGAAACCTGACTGATCCCATTTGGTACGCCTGATCTTGAAATGTCAATCAACTACCAGATACCCCCAATTCATCAGCAACTCTGCCCAACAATATCTTAAGCATTCATCCAGATCAATCTTAATGGGTATGATCCAGGCAAATTACCTAAAATCCACCAAACATTATTAACCCAAAATTGGGGTCAACCAATATCTAATTCACTTGGCATAAGGAACTATCCCCTAGTGACCCATGGTAATCTAGACGGCTGGAAAAGTAGCAAAAATTGCAACAGACGCTTTATGATTATCCTATTTTTTAATTGATTAACCTCAAGCTCACCTTCCTGTAAATTCACCCATTAAAAAACCACTTGATTGTAGTTCCCCAACTTGTTATTCCAAGATCATGCAGCCAGATCCTGCTTGAAAGGTGGTGATTTAACAATTAGTAATAGTACATTTGATTTCCTGAGGTTAGATTTATAGAATCAATATCCAATGATTGTGATCCCATTCCCTAGAAAGACTTTATTGTCAAGTCAATATGATATGGAATATTTTGATATAATTATATATTTGTTTTAGCATTAGTGGTGCCTAACCCAAAAAGGGGGAGCCACCGCACATCTTTATTTGCAAATGGTCCAGATAAAGGGATTATTAAAAATATATTTAATTATAATATGGCACCTCAGCTAACAGCCAAGGAAGCCATATCAGAAGGGGAAGAAGCTTTAGGGAAAAATTTTTCCAGCGCCCCGTTTAGCTGGCGGACCATGGTAGACGGCATTGGGGTGGTAGCATCAGAAACATGGGGCATAAGGAGGTATAGTTGCGGGTTTTCTAAGGTCATGAGGCCAGCGGTGTCCATGGCCTCAACGTATTAGGCAATTTGAACCTCATCAAAAGTGATGAGAGCAGGCACACAAGTAAATGACTAGATGCACCGGCAGGTTTCAGGGTAGTTATGGTCAAAAAGAGAGGTTTTTATGCATCAATGCAGGCGCAGCTCGCACTAAAAGCCAGATCCTCAATCTCATATTTTCCCCATCCTCAAAATCATGCGGTAAATTGGGGACTGGAATACCCTCAACCAGGGGTTCCGTTGCCCCATGGAGTTGCTGGTGGAGTAGGGTGTTGTCAGGAGCTGCAGCGGCTTCAACTGCTATTTTATTTATATATTTATAAATAGAAAAACCGTTTTAAGGATGAAAACAATGAGATGCAATTTTGGAGGATTAACGAAAAACTCTAATGCAAAATACAGTTTAACGTTATTAGACCGGTCATTTTTGTCAATCCATTTGAGAGCCTTTTATGTATTTGACTTGGCTAACGCTGACTAGGCTACCAGAGTTGGAAAATTGGTTGCACCTGATTGGACAAAGACTGTTGACCATGGCAGCACAGCTGAAATTGTTTCAGTCATCAGCTCAGATTGGTGTAAATTGACCTAAGTTTTATAAATTCTAAAAATTTTGATTGGTTGTGGCTTTGGAAGCCATACCAAAATTTGCTGAGGTTGGGGTGGAAGAATCAAGCCCCACTCTAAAAATTTAGGTGTGGCAGCAGCTGAGCTAACACTGGAGGGGGAGCAGCAGAAGTGGCGGAGGCAAAAGCAGTAGGGCACTTGCACTTAGAGTGATCAAGCTCAAAGCACAAGGGGCAAATGGTGTGACTTTTCTTGATGCATGCCCAGAATTGGTGTTCAGGGGCAGATCTAATCACCGTGTGAGGGGGAATCATGAGATGGGTGTCACGATGGAATGGGCAGTATGTTGCAAAAGTCTGCAGCCCTGCCAAATGATCCACATTTGGAACCACAAATTGCAGCATGGGGTCAGCACCGTAAGTGGCTAAACCCTCCATAACCTCGTGGTGGAGGCGTTCAGGGGAAAGGTGGGAGGGCAACCTGGCAAACTGGACCACCAAAGTGACCTCATCCAGGAGCCAGATGTAAAAGGTAGGGAGTGAAATATTTTTAGAAGTTAATGGCAGCTTAGATGCTGCCGTTGCATCAGCATCAGAACTAAAACTGAGGTCAAAATACCCCTTAAAGTGGCGGAAATCTATGAAGGTGGCGTGTTTAACACCACCATGTCTATCTCGTGATGGCCACTCTTGCATATGTAAAGAGGTTCCCATATTTGACCCAAAGGCTGAAATGAAAATTACTTCATGGAAGCTGTCAAACTCTTATTTTTGCTTATTTGATTATTTAAATCCTGCATGGTAAATTAGGCTGAAGTTTGGCTGGTGGATCCTCAATTTAGCCAGTCGCTTACAGTCTTATAACTGTTTAGAAATGCACTATGCGTATGAAAATGGCTCCAACTTTTCCATCCGACTTTGGGTTTGCTTTTCACTTTGTAATCAGGAACTTCAGCCAAGGCAGGCAAAATTGCAAGCTGTGATCCTGAGATCTCAGCTTGCCAACACTCTCCAAAAGCTACTCAAGATACAAATAAAACGAAGATATAATAAAATGGACTTTTATTAGACTATATATTTATTGATAATTCATTAGACCAGGCGCTGGTATTTATACCTTTAGGGCATCTCCTGGCCACACCAGAGTACAAAATTTCAACAGATATTTTACCACCTCAGTTAAGCCCTCAAATGATATAACTGAAAGCTTTTCTTATGTTTATTGGTGGCAATATACTCTCAAAATAGGGAGGATTTAAGGTCATAGATTGCAATAAAAGTATGTAAAATTGTCCTAGGATCTTCTTGATTTGAGTGTCATCATACTGCTGAAAAAATACACCTTCTGTGAAATTCTTGCCTATATTGAAATGGTATGACTTACCCTTAATCTGGACATCAGAAGGCCTCTCCCTTGATAGCACTAGGTACTCCCTTTCAGACAGTCCATGTGCAAGTGCTATCATGCTGGTTACATGATTGACATAGGAATTTTCCCTAGGGTGGAAAATTGATTATGTTGTTTGTTCGTTTATTTGTCCATGGGACTTTTAAATGTTAACTTTGGGTCATCCTTGTATGATTTTGTATATGACTTTCTTAATATTGATCCTGATTAATTGGGACTAGTTGCCAAGGATTGGGGAAGAGATAATTGACCCAACTGTGCAAATGTAATTGGCCCAAGCTGCCAATAGAATAATTAATCAAATTGACATTGAGCTGATCAACACGGCTGAGTAGTTGCAGAGAAGTTTTATCTAAATGTGTGGGGATATTTGGCCTGAGCTTTAGTAATTCTATGAATCCATGAATCAATAATTGGCCCAAGCCATGTTATTGTAATAGGTTTTAATTAGATTACTAGTTCAAGCATTAGGCAGGAAAATCAGCCCAATCTGTAGGTTGTTGAGGGGTTTATTTTTTAGTCAACCACAGAAATTGACATGAGCACCAAATGGCTCTGGAGTACAGCTTGGGAACTCATGAGATGGTGGGCAAAGTCTGAGGGGGGACATAATGCCTGGTAGTGTTAGGGGGGCTAGCAGAGTCAGCCTGGGCATGCTTCAGCAGTAGCCAAAATACACCAGATGGTGGTGCACCGCCACCCCAAGCTGGGGCAGCAAGAATCAAAAGCATCGATATTTGTAAATTTTTAGCTCTATTGAGCAGGAATTTCTGTATCTTTTTAGAATCCAAATTGGCTTCAATTTTTATGTCAAAGCGAAAGAGAGATATCATTTGATATAATTATATATTTATCAGGCGGATTTCAGTATATTTAGTCTCCCAATCCTCCAGCTAACAGTTTCTGGGACACCTGTATTTTCTAGACTTTTGACGCCTAATCTACCATCTAAATAATGTAGCACTTAATGGGCTATTTTTATCAGTTGAACTTTTTCTCTCGTTGCAATCACAAATAGTAATAAAATTTGATTCAAGACAAGGTAAGTTTAATAATCTCTTCAAGGAGATTAGAGTGCACCCAATGTCATGTAGCAGTTGTTCTAGCAAAGTAAAGGGCACAAGATTGGGCTCAACACTGTCCAAAGTTTGTAAATGCCCCAACGACACCAGCAGCCTAGATAAAATTAGGAACTGGCGATGAGTATTTCCCCTGAGATCTTAGCCTGGAAAGTGAAATGCAACCAGTTCAAAAATGCTCCACATTCCTAGCCCCTGTCATAAGTAGAGCATGGGGTTTGAGTTTTCCTGGATATCATTCAACTGACATTTTAGGAAAAGTTCTGTGGAGATGTACACAACCATTTTCTGGATGCAGTATATGTTGCACTGCAATCCATTCCCCAAGGTTGGATCCTGGGTTTGAAATAAACAAGCAGCGAAGAAGCTGCACAGGTGCATGTGGTGGTAGACCTCCCAGATGGCCAATGGGTGTTCAAGGCAAAAAACAATTGGTGGACCAAGATAAGGCAAGTTTTTCAACTGACTTTCTCCCCACAACAATAAAGCGCACAGTGCTAGAGCTCCACCTCATGGATGGGCTTAAAAGCTATGGGGAACTTCACTCCTTCGAAATGCAATGCTTTACACTCATGCTGAACCTGTGCATGGGCAAAGTGATTGCTTTGATCACTCCATCTGCAGCCATAGTGTAAGATTTGACATAATTACTCCACACCGCAGTTGTTTGTTTCTGGCATGAAACCCACCCGTTTCATGTCACAGTGGATAGTGCGCCCCCTATCTGCACCTTTTTTCGCGCTTTTGGCCACAAGGCCCACACATGCACTGTCAAGGAGGGCATCACAAAAAATGAGATCCTACCTGATGCAATGGGCAGTTCAGACTCCCATTATTAGCTGACTATTGACACTGACGCCACTTTTCAGTGGGGTGCGCTGGTGTGTTACATTCAAGTCAAGCCTGTGTCCCACAAGAATGCAAAAAGGCCGAGAACACCCATAGAGCAGCGGTCAAAGCAGAAGCCATGGCCGTGTCCATTATCACACCTGCCCAGACCCAGGATGACTTTGAGTCATTTGCTGCTGAAGAGGCTCATGAATCTGTTCACCAATTGGATTGGGCAACCAACCTGAGGATCTAATGGCGAGTCAGATCTACCTTAGCAATATTACCAAGCCTTGTTATAGCTAATTCTACCACCCACTTTCCTCCTGAGTTTTTGTCAACCTTCATTGATGCAATGCAGGAGCACAACAATTTGAAATCATAAAAAATTGACAAAATCGCAAAAGCAAAACTCAATTAACCCACAGCAAAAGTAAACCATACAGACAATTACCCCATAGCACAGTGCACCCGTGGTGCCAGAGAAACGTTCTGAGAATGAGGCGCCTGAAGGGAAAGGGGCCCCACCCCTAGCACCTAAGGTGTGATGGGGAGCCTTCACAATAGGGATGTTGAACATCGCTGGACTCAAGGCCTCGCCATCCTGGGTTCAGACATTTTCCCTCACAGATGAATAAGAATGTTTTAGGTTGAGTTCAGCTGAATAAGGGAAATGTTGGCCTTTTGCAATTATCCAAGGATGTTATGAGAGATTTTAACAGTAAATAATGACACAGCTATTAGAGAAATTGGCCAAAATTCCCTGGCCAATTCTCAGTATACCCTGTTAATTGGGGTAACATGAGTTTAGAACCTCATATGGGCACCCAACAAAAATTCGAATGGTCAGAGTAGTATGACCACACAACGGACTTTGGGGCTACCATTGGAGGGCACTCTTCGCACCACCCCAAAGTCCTTCAATGCACCTATGAGGGGACCCCCCTCTTTTATAGGCTTGGAAGGGGTCCCCCAAGATGCAAGAAATTTTTCAGGCAGTGATTAGCTAAAGTTCATAATAATGTTACCTCATGGGTACATTCTAGCCAATCACAATTCCTCTTCATTCGCTCTGCTGCCCTGAAGTGAGTTCCCAAGCTATGATAAACTATTCCCACATATTACCTAAATTGGAATTATTGAGGCAATTCCAAACTTATCTCCGAATTCACTCTGACTTTTGAAAGTAGTATAAATACTAAATAGTCAGAGATCAGAGGAAATTACTTCTCATTTTACCCCTGTGCGCATATTAAAAAATCATAAATCCCATTGTTTATAAATTTTCTATTTTTATTTTATTACAATCCTTTGTGGGATCAAGCAGCGTAGCACAAAACAAGCATTTGTAAGCTGGATTCCAACACTGTGCTAAATAACTGAATTTAAAAAAATATGTTACCTTTGGGAATCCTGGCCATTCAGGAAGCTCACTGTCCACATGGTGCTGAGGAAACATGGGTAACCATGCTCCTCATATCCCTTTCTTTTTAATTGCCAAACTGTGGGGAGCTTATACATGTTACCCAAAAATTTTGAATTTATTTTTTAAAATTTGTAGCTCAATGGCTGTATGCTTGTAGTGTCCTGTTTGTGAGACAATGAAGTGCACACTATTATTAGTATTTATGCCTGACCTGTATGTGGGCTCAAAAGGAATTCCTTTCAGCCGTTACTTCTCTCCCACATACCCCTGACCCATTTGTAGTGGGTGACATGAACTTCTGGGCCAACCAGCCAGCAACTGCTGGTCTTCTGCGCCTGCCCCCCACAGGGGCACTTAGAACTTTTGTTCTAAAAGCCACCTTGAGGATGTTTGATACCCTACCTAAACATTCACCGCTGCTCCCCAACATGCCCCATCACTATGTGCACAATGGTCAGCTGAGGTCTATGTCCAGCATTGACCTTATTCTTTCCCTTTTGAACTTTTGGTCTCAGGTTGCACATTTTAAGATGAAAAAAAATTTCTCTGACCACAGGTTAGTGTCAATTTTCTTCTCTTTGTTGCGCCCAGCAGCACAGGCGCTAAAGTGGTGCAGACTTCATCCAGTTGAGATCATGTTGCCCAGGTTTCCTCATGGGTGGACACCAAAATTTTGGCACTGGAGTTCACAACACAGTTCTGTGCGGAGCCAAATACTACCTGGTCAACTTAAAGCAAACACCATACGCAAGGCATGCCACCCCTCATCGCTCCACTCTTGGGCTGCATCTGCAGTCATTAAAAGCACACTTTCAGAAGTGGACAACCTATAGTGTAACGTCCTGGCTGCAGGCTACAGCCCAGCTTGGGGTCGTAAGTGGGCAGAAGTGTCTGCTCATATCAACACGCTGATAAGACAACATAAACATCGTTTTGTGATCAATATAAGGCAAAAATAATGGCCGGTGAAATGTGTTCTGCCTTTTTCTCTCAAAATTCTTACACTGCGATAGAGCTTGGCCTGAACACAGGTGAGGCGGCTGGACCACTCCATTTCAGATACTCCAGCCAAAGTGGCAATCAAAGTTCAAACCTATCACTCCAAATTTTATTGCTCTGATCCAGTCAAACCGGCCAAAGCAGACAAATTTTCAAAAAAGTGCACATATCCGCACCATTTCCCATTATCCTGAGTTGATGAATTTAATTTATTGGGACAAAGTCTGGTATGCCATTAATGGTGCACCGCATAGGAAATGCCCAGGTCCAGATGGGATTCCTTATGAGTTCTACAAGAGGTATCTTAGTTAATTCTCATCTTTGTTGCTTGCCTCAATGAACCAAAGTTTGTTAGAAACGCGCCTTCTTCCTAGGGGCCAGAAGGATTTCTCACTTACGCTGTATAAAAAAGAGATAAACTAAACTTGGCCAACTGGCGCCCATTTCACTTACTAACAAAGATACTAAGTTATTTACTAAAATTATAGCTAACCGCTTAGGGGAAATTGCCTCTGAAACATCCCTCTGAGAATTTAGTTACATTCCCAATCAGTCTATATGGGACAACATTTACACTGTAGCCAACTTCTGACAATCCACGACTACTGGGCACCGATTTTTTAGACCAGTAGAAGGCTTATGATAGAGTCAATTGTGATTACTCAAAGCCTGCTTCAACCAGTTCCACCTCCCCTATAAGTTCATTAAATGGGTGATGTTGCTTACGGAATCTGCCACAATGGCTGTGTGTGGCCCTGTCTTCCTCACTGACATAGTTCCCCTCAAAGGGGCCTCCGCCAAGGGGACCCTTTGAGCCCACTCTTATATAATTTCAACCTTGAACCACTCTTACACAACTTGAATGCCTGCTTTACTGGTGTCCATGTGCAAGGCCGAGCACCAGTTAAGTTCTTGGCATTTGCTGATTATTATATGGTTGGGTGTCTAACAACTAAGACGCACGCGTGGTAAAGGCTACCATCCAGGATTACTCCAGGGTAAGTAATGGAGCACTTAACACCTACAAAACCGAAATTATTCTCCTCGGCCAATACCATGCCGGTGGTCAACAGCACCCTGTGTCCTCCCTGATTCACCATCTAGCTCACAGGTTTGCTTTCCCCGCCCACCCCATACCGCCATGCTTGTGCTCCATTTTTTACCAGAACCCACTGATGGTCTGGTTGGTGATTAAGGTTTTGGCAGAAGGCAGGAGGGTACGCCTCTAGTAATGGAGCACCACATCCTAGATAATGTTGCAAAGCGCATCGCTGCACTTAGAGCCCACCAGACTACCCTCCCAGGCCATGTTGTGCTTGAAAACCCTATGCTCTTGTCTAAAGTCTTGTTTGTGGCCCATGCCATTGCCTTTTCCCCCTCTTTCTTCACTTTTTTATACGTCCTCCTCCAAAGGTGGCTTTGGTTAGGCCGCGCACTGACAGTGCGCCTGGATGCCATGTTTGGTCCTAGCCATAGTGGCGGTATGGGTCTGCTCTCTTTAAAGCCCATGCCTCTAGAATACTTGGCACTTGTATCGCTGCTGTCACCAACCCCACACTCCTAACCCAACACTGGTTGTGCGCAGCATGATCCAACTTATCCCACGCCTTTGGCCTCCGTAACCCCACTTACACTACTTCTTTTCCTACATATATGGCAACTCACTCATCTGCAGCACACCTTCACGGGACCACCACCCATTATAAAAGGATTCTACTTAATATGAGGAGTTCGGAATGGAGGATCAGTATCAGCCTGTATACCTCACAGGGGGGTCGTCCTTCTCCCAAATTTAAACAGGAAGTACAAGGGCAAGCCGTTCTGAGCAATTTGATACCCAGGAGGTCCCCTACCATGGCCAAAGTGGATTATCTGGACATATGGGACATCCCATACTCCCTAGAAACCCAGAAAGACATCTGGAAGTACACCCATCACCCTCTTTTGCAGCCACAAGTTTTTTCACATGTGTGGCGCTGCTTAAAATGGGTATACCATACTGCTGAGCGATTCAATGCATCGCATTCCTCGTGTGTTGTGTGTGACCAATGTGGTACTATGGACCACCGCCTGGAAGAGTGCCCCTCTAAAAGCAATTTGGCGCAAGGTTCAGCGTCTCTTTTTCCAGGAGCAAACACAGACCTTCAGCCTCTCTAAGAACATCTTCGCCTTATCCTTCAATTCTCCTATACAATCTTCCCTCTGAGCCTTAGTGGTGGCAATCACTATGTGGACTATCCACACGGTTGTCTTGGATGCCATTTCAGGCTATACTACCACCCTCCAGGAAGCTGTACGCCAATTCCAGTCGCACCTTATGGGCCACTTTCAAGCATGGTTATTTGGTTATCTACCATCCCATCAATGACAGCTGGTCTCATCCTGGTTTCCAGTTTGGTTCATCACTTCAGACCCAATCCTTAGTACATTCTCAATAGTGGCGAAAGCCTCTGCTCATGATACCACTCTCTTTAATTGGCGTTCCCTCTGGCAACAGGAGATAGCATTAGCTTCTCTCTGGGGTGCCTCTAGCGTATATTAGTGCTTGATTATTTTACATATTTGAAGTTTCCGTCTCATGGTCAATCTTACTCAAATAAAATTAAAAATATAAAAAAATAAAAATAATTTATCAGTTGAGTATCTGTTCCTTTCACTTGCCTCAGATTATAAATATATTTGGTTTGCTTTCTGAACTAAAAGCCCATTTTGCATATGTTTGGACCCCCACCTGAGATTGATTATTTAAATAAATTTATATAATATTAATAAATGCTGAGTGGCTGGCAGAATGAGAAAAACCAAGTTCCTGAAATCTGCAAGGGATTTGCGCGTCACAATCAAAATGTCTCAACATGATAACTGGAGTAACCAAGACTTTTGGGTGCCTAAATCCTCTCCATTTGGGACCTTAGGCTGCCGCGAGGGCATTATCCATTTAGCACAGCAAAAATGGATCATCTGAAACAGTTGAGCTTTGATTACTCGCCATTTCTCAGCCTTGATTGATCCAGGTTTGGTTATGCGCTATTTGAGTGAATCCTGTGAAGCCCATTGTTTGCCAAAGGTTAGCGGCGTATGAACATCTGCTGTACCTCATCCTGTTGGGGTAAATTTTTTGTATTTGTATTGCTTTGCAAGTAATTTTTCAGAACACCTGAATGTGGCTTAATTTGACTTTATAAGTTTTTTATTATATAAATTTATATATTTTGGGGTTTTTTCTTATTTAATCTTCCAGATTATTAGGGAACCTTTTTGGTTTAGGTTTGCATTATGCTACATTATGAGCTTGGTTTTGGGAACCTCGTCCATTAAAATACCTCTTGTTTTAATCCATATAAAGAATATCAAATAGGGTCAGTAGTTGGTTTGGTTGCAAAAATGCAAAATGAGTAAGGTTCTATTTAGCTGCGTACCTTAATATGCAAGAGTAAGGTGTAGTCAGTGTGTTTATACATGCCAAGTAAGATGATTTCAGTTTTGTTCTTGTCTAAAGCAATGTTTCTAAATACAAATTTTTAATAATGGTGATTTCCAGGAGTCTGGCATCTTCATAGTTAGATAATATACCACGCAAACATCAGCAAATGCTGACATTTTAACTGCTGCTTGTACTGTTCCATATTCCAGCTATGTTTGATCATGTTACGTGGAAGAGAATATTCAGACTAAAACTTAATTAATGAAGGGCTGAGGGGTCGCTATGTTTAAGGCCTTTGTGGTGGTGTATTTTGCTATTGATGAAACCTGGTCCGCATACTTTCATAGTGGATGATTCCATGTGAGTCATAAACCAGTTTATGATCCTTGCTAAAGTTTGAAAGCTTGCATGCACTTCCTTAGGGAGGTCATTTTACGCTGTGATTGTCAATAAAGCAGATAAGAAAAGTTAGACTAGTCTGCAGAACTTTGTTCTCAATAAGCCACAAAAGAACACAGAATGCCAGGGGTACAGTCATTAGAATGACTCTATTTATTGAGGATCTATATGAAAGGTGAGGGGATACAAATGCAAAAACATACCAAAGGTCCCCAAAAAATACAAAAGTAGTTGTGAGTTCAACCGCAGGTCTAGCTTGGGCATCTCCAGGTGGGGAAGGGGGTGGGATGTTGACAACATCCCAGGTATTAGCAATTGTGAACCTTAGGCGGTATTGAAAGAGAGAACAGAGACTTCAGGAAGAAGGGCAATCTTCATGGCTTGGAAGGCTAGATATTCCCAAGTGGTGATTGCTATCAAAGCTGCAGACAGGGGTAGCGCTCATGCCCAAGAGGAAATCTGTAGGGCGCTAGGAGGGGAAGCCAAGTTAGGAGAACCCACTGTAGTTAATATTTTTAGATAGGTAAGAGGAGTAAATTAATTTAATGATTTTTAAGGGAACTTTGGTTTAGATTCTAGCAAAATTTGAAAAATCAATAGGCACTACCCCATAGTTGGCAAGCCCCTTTTGTATTTTTAAAAGTAAGAAAATAAATTTTCCTACACCCATTTTAGGGCTAAATGCCTTATGATAAGGCCAAATAGTTGTTTCAGCTCTAAAAATAAATAATACAATTGGATTTTTTTTTAAAAAATCGGGCAGTTTAACTTATGAGTTTTGATTCTAAGTTGAACAGTCCAAAAAATGGAAACAGGTTAAAATAAAGGGTTGATTTTCTCAGATAACTGGTTTGAGCCAGAAATGGAGCCAATGTCACAAAAAATGAGGATTGGAGATGATGACGGACTTAGAGTTGGGCCCCAATGCAGCCAATTGATTTAATTTGTTGTAACTTGGGGTTGATGACAGTTGATTGTGAAGTGAGGCTAGGAGTGACTGTCAAGGTGATATATATATATTTCCCTTGTTTTGATAGCAAACCTGCCTCTGGAACATTTTGGAGGAGGGGGCACTCAGGGAGTATGAGGTTGAAGTTGGTAGCAGGGGACTCCTCAGCTAGGCAATTTTGCGCTGGGTGGGCGTGGGGGTTTGTTGGCCTGGGCCCTGTGTTCCTGCTCCCAAAGTCGAGAGATCTCTTAACACATGGGTAAATCTTCTTGAGGTAAGTCTAACTCAAGAGCAAGGCTGGTTTGAGTCATGGCAACCTTGCTCACTTTTCCAGAACGGCGCAGACCCAGCGCTCATCCACAGTATGAGTGAGGTCCCCCTCAGAGAAGAGCGAAAGTTATGGAGGTTGCATGTTTACCTTTTTCCAAAAAGGGAAACCCTTCCAATACAGCTGAAGGGTGCCGACTTAAAACTTACATTACCCTTTCCTATTGGAACTAGTACACCTCCATTGAAAGTGTAAAGCTAAGGCGTATTTTTGGGGGAAAGAAGAGCTTAATTTTAAGTATGGCTTGGGTTTTTGAGGTGGGCGAGGTGCCATTGGGTGTGGGAGGTAGAATTCTTCCAAGAGGTCCTTACAGTTGGCGCAGTATATGGCACTTACCCAGAAGTTTTCATAATTGTGGTATCCCTTTTATGAAAGGAGGTACTGGATTCCACGCCGGGACTTCCTAGATGCTGAACTGCTTCCACCTCTGCTTCTATATCATTATCCATTTGAATTCGTTCATGATTGGGTGAAATGGGCCTTTGAAAGAGGACAAGAGTTAAGATTGGTAGAACGCATGGATCTTTTAGTGTTCTTGAGATTGGAGGCAGCAAGCACCTTATAACAGTACCCCTTGAATTGGAAAGGGGCAAACACGCTTGCATGCTAAATTGCTTGAGGATATTTTTAGTCGCAAGTTACAAGCATCCAATATTACTAGGGAGTCAACTAAGAAATCATATGCTGGGCGTTGCTTCTATTTAAAATCTGCTTATAGTCCTGGATGGCTGTAGTAAGGTGCTCCTGGACAAACAATTGTGATTTGTGGATGTGTGTAGCAAGTTTGGCAGCTTCTGGGACTGGAGTCTTGATGCAAGGACTTACCTTGAAGAAGGTGTCATATCTGAGGGTCGCTTGGAAGGGTGGCAGCCTGTGGAAGCATCTAAAGAATTTCTGTAAGCAAATTGGACTAATGGTAGGTATGGTGCGCAGGAGTCATTGGTTGCAGTTTCATAAAAGGGAAGATCTTGTTCAATCGTCTGATATATCATCTCAGATTAACCATTCAACTGGGGTTAAATGCTGTTGAGTGGCAGGGCTTGATTTTCAAATGGGAAGGAGGGCTTCCCAGAACCGTACAGTGAATTAGGGCCCCCATTCAAAAAATCTCCTGAGATCCCCAAAAATTGGGCAAAGCATGTCTGATAAACCACTTGCTGTCTCCTTCACAGTAATAGTTGTAGAACAGGGGATAACCAGTGAGTACTTATTGAACTTATTGACAACCCATATAATAGCTTCAAGCCCTCTAAGGGGAAATTTTTTTATAAGATACACGGATGCTGAGATCCATGGACCAGAGAACTGCTGTAAATAGTGGAGGAGACCCTTCATTCCTGAACAATCAGGTTTGGCCCTAGCACACTTAATGCAAGTGTTAACCCACTTCTAAACATCACGGTAGAGGCCTGGACAGTTGTAGGATCTTGTCACAAAGTCAGCACATTTCTTGTCCTCAGGGTGACCCAAGAGGAGTGTTTAATTTTATTTTCTCAAGATATGGTCCCTGAGTGAAAGGGTACCCAGTTAAACCTTCTGAAGTAGTTAACCCTATCCTTGATCTTATAGGGTGACTATATGGATGGGCTCAGTGATACAACCTGAGAAAAGATCAATAACTTCCATGCAAGTAGTTCGTTCAACAAGGAAATACTGTAGAAGGTGCAGTGAGGGGTCAGATGCAGTGATCAAGATGTTGGAAGGTTCAATGGAGAGGATCATGGCTTGAGGGATAGCTTTCATTAACTCAGGGGATTTGTCTGGATGCTGGCTAAGGGCTGGTTGCGACTTATCATGTCTGGAAATAAATGCATGGCTCCTTTCACAAACTCAAATCTAAAGGTGAAATTAGAGAGGTCATAGTAGGTTTGAGTTTTGTAATGAGATAACTTCTAGGATTTGCAGTATAAAGCAGAGATTGATGGTCTGTGCATACTGTGACTTCATGGCGGGACATATGAAGGAGGTTAAACTAGTGCATGAGGGACCATGCTTTTGAGGCTAACTCCTTGTCTTAAATAGCCTAAGCCTGTTCAGTGGCCTGAAACTTGAGAGAATTATGCGACCGGATGATTGACCCCATCATGCTACTGAAGGAGAACAGCCCCTAGATCTACTGAAGAGGCGTCACAGGCCACAATGAATGGCTTGGAGATATCTTCATGATGAAGGATGAGTCATTAGCAAAGGTGTTCCTAATGGCCTTAAAGGCCTTCTTGCAGGCTGAAGACCAGACAAAGGGGGTGTTCTTGCCAGTAAGGGGGTGCAGGGGTGCTGAAGGCTGGGAGAGTTCAGAAGAAAATTTTTTCAGGAAGGTGATTGTTCCAAGGAAGCATCGCAGCTGCCTATGGTTTTAAGGGGTGGGCATGAGCATACAGCCTCAACTTTTTTTAAGGAGATCGCATAACCCTCTTTGAGCACAATGTTTCCCAGGAAGTAGGCCTCTTCCCTGAAGAACTTACATTTGCTAGCTTTGACAAAAGATCCTTTTCTGTGGATAGCTGACAGGACAACCTGGAGGTTCTTTTAAAGCTGTTCCTGAGTGGGAGAGTGAATATGAATGTCATCAATATACGCAATGGCACAAGGGAAGCGGAGATCACCGAGGACATCATCAATGTAGCTTTGGAAGTTGAGGGCGCATCATTGATCCCGAAGGGAATAACCATAAACTGGATATACCCCCGGCAAGTGCGTATGGAAGTGAGTTAATCCTGTCTCTCAGTTATACTTACCTGGTTGAAGGCACTGTGAAGGTCCAATTTGGACAAGATTATGGACTTAGAAATATCCTGAGAAGTTGATTGTTCTAGGGGGAGATGGTTGGACCTGGCACTGCGATATTGTTAACATGCCCAAAATTTTTGTATGTGCAGAGTGAGCCATCTGCCTTGTGGGCAAAAACCATTAGGGTGGAAAAATGGTAGTGCTTTTAGAAAATCCATCCCTTTGCTACCATATAACCTAACCATTAATCCAGGGCTACCTCTCCTTCATCAATATATAAGTATAGGGGACAATTGACCTTCACTAAGACAACTGTTAAGCGGAAGCGCAGGTCTTATTCTGGAGTGTGGAGGGAGCCTAATGGCCAGTGAAGCATAAAATATCTATATATGGTAGCAGAGTAGCTGGGACATCATGGGGAGGTCCTTAGTACATGACATGGAGGCTAGAATAGGTTTGCCCAGGAAGGCAGGATCAGACAATGTATCAAGGATTTTTGGCTCCCCTGTACCACTTGAACATCAAAGAATAAGGTACTAAGAATGATATCAACATAAACATTCTGTCAGCACCACCATATTATCTCTCTGATGACCTGGTATAAGAGCCTAGGAACCACTGAAAAACGTTTAGTAAAGCAGTTATCCTGTACGATGTACCTGAGGGGTCGTTTGACTGTTAGACAAGCCATGGGGTCTGAGGAGGCCCCAGGACAGGGCTCAATAATCGAGTCAAGTTACAGAGACTCAACAAGATAAGCTTATAAATTTTCCTACAGCAGCTGTATCTAGAAGGGCAGGGGCACTGATAGTTCGTGGTCCAGCATCTAATGTTACCTGGAAACAGATGTAGGCATGATCAGGTTTATTGGTATTTACAACTAAGATACTGGGAGAAACAGTTTCAAGGGAGCATATACCATCATGAGAAAAGGTCACCAGTGGAGAGAAGGAAGCTTTAGGGTAACGATGGGCTAATGTCAGGTCACCCTTAGGTTGAGCTCCATTCACCTTTGAGTCAAAATGGGTCTTAAGCAGGAGAGTGGCCTATTATTCTACATTAACGTAGACTTTTTAGCCTGAGCAAAAAGAGCCAGGGGAGGAGGAAGTTTTTCAGATTAGATGGCCCAAGGGAGGACCCAGAGGCTGGAATTTTACTAATGGTGAAGCCCAGTGTAGGTGGGTGTGCAATCCCTATGACACCCTCCTCTGAAAAGACACAGAATGCTGAGCACCTGCCATTTTCATCCCAGATGCTGACTATAATGTACCTCTGTGTGAACCTTACAGGGTGCCTGTGACTTTGGGTTTGTCAATAGCTTCATAGTCATACCAGGGCATGTGAACACAGTGACGAGGCAAGGCATACACCACAGAGGGCTAGTCAGGTTTTAAGCCATCTTGGGCGTGAGTCAATCGAGTGGGTTGAGAAGCTAGGAATGCAGCAACTGTAAAATCACTTGGGAGGCGTAGGTCAAAAGACAAATGGGTAGATATTTCAAAATTATCCAATGGGTCCGCAGTCTGAGCCTTAATTGCAAAAAGCTGGTAAAGCCTGATGGTGAGAATCTCCTGGGGAGATAGTGAAGCTGACATCAATGTAAGCAGGGACACATGGCTCCATGTTGACATTTTAATCAGATAAGTCTCCTTTCCAATTTGTGGGAATCTGCTTTTAGGGCGTCCAGGTATGCCAGGGTACGCTGAGCCTCATATTGGGATTATTTGTGACTTCTTAACTAATGCGAAGCTAGCCTCATTTAATAAATCTAAAACCTGCTCACTTGCTTAATGGTAGACTTGGGATAGTTCCTACTAGGGTCACATTACTTGCCTTAGAACAAGCTGATACTGGAGGGGTAGACTCAAAAGTCCATGCAATAGGTACATAATGACAGGTACTTATTAGTGCACCAAAGGACCAGAGGATAAAAAATGTCCTTTCTGAGGGTCATGAGGGTATGATTGAATGTAAAAGAAATTGCACCGCCTAAGTTTCAGGCCAATGTGGAAGATGCAGAGGTCAATAGCTAGTTGATTATGTCAGCAAAACGGCTAAGAAAAGTTATACTGGGCTTTAGACATTGGTTCTCAATGAGCCTCAAAAGAACCCAGAATGCCAGGGGTACAGCCATTCGAATGACTCAGTTAATTGAGGATCTAGATGAAAGGTGAGGGAAATATACAAGCAAAAATAGGCCCCACAACATACTAAAAGTAGTTGTGAGTTCAACCGCAGGTCTATCTTTGGCATACCCAGGGGGAGGGGCTGGGTTTTGACAAAATCTCAGGTATTAGCAATTGTGAGCCTTTGGCGGTATCAAAGAGAGAGCAGAAACTTCAGGCAGGAGGTTTTCTTCATGGTGTGGAAGGTTAAATATTACCAAGTGGTGGTTGCTAGCAAAGCTGCAGACAGGGTAGCGCTCATGCCCAAGAGGAAATCTGTAGGCATCCAGGAGGGGAGGCCAAGTCTGGAGAACCCACTGTAGTTAATATTTTTAGATAGGTAAGAGGAGTAAATTATTTTAATGATTTTTAAGGGAACTTTGGTTTAGATTCTAGCAAATTTTGAAAATCAATAGGCACTACCCCATAGTTGGCAAGCCCCTTTTGTATTTTTAAAGGTAAGAAAATAAATTTTCCCACACCCATTATAGGGTTAAATGCCTTCTAAAAATGCAAGGTTGATTTTCTGATCCAAATTTGATTTAAATCAATTTTTAGAAAAATTAAGGCTTAATGACTTAGAATATCTATTCTGAGTGAAACAGCCCAAAAATGGAAACAGGTTATAACAGAGGGCCGACTTTCTGCAGATAACTGAGTTGAGCAATAAATGGGACTGATGCCACAAAAATGAGGATTGTAGTTGATGACAGACTCAGAGGTGGACCTTAAACTTCAGCTAATTGATTTGATTGGTTTCAGCTTGAAGATGATAGCATTTGAGTGTGAAGTGAGGCTAGGAATGGCTGTCAAGGTGAGATATTTATCTTTCCCATGTTTGACAGCCAAACTGCCTCAGGATCATTTCAGAGGGGGGCACTCTGGGTTGGTGAGGTTGGAGTTGGTAGTAGGGTAATCCTCATCTGATGGCAACTTGGGGCTGGGTGGGCGTGGGAATTTTGTGGCTGGTCTTTGTGTAGCTGTCCCAAAGATGATAAATCTCTCAACTATTGTGGGAAATCTTCTTGAGGTAAGTCTGACTCAGAAGCAGGGTTGGTGAAGGGCATAACATCCTTTCCCCCTTTGCCAGAAGTCAAAGACCTAGCGCTCATCCACAGTATGACGAAGTCCCACTTATAGCAGAGTGTTAGGGCTGGAGGTTGCAGTTCCCATATTTAAAATAGGGAAAACCTCCTAGTAAAGACTTAGGGGCGCCGCCTCAAGACTTACAGTTTAATGCCTTTTGTGGTCTAAGAACATCAAGGCTCCAGTGATTTTTATTGTTATACATTTGTAGAAGTGTAGATGTTGTCCCATATTGACCTTGCGGATATGAATACATATTGTCATGGTAATAGTACGCTTGCTGTAATATCTCCTAGTTTCTTAGCCCTTAATTTTAGTAGAAATCTGTGTCAATATTAGAAAGTGCTATATGGATTCATCATATATATCCAATTTTGTCTCCCTTATTGACTTTACTAATCAAAGATACATACTGGCCTCTAAGAAAAGACAGATTTCCATGATGAATTTACTCATAGAGGAAGAGAAGTGGAGCTATGGGTAGATGAATTGATATAAAATTATATCTTATTACATCCTGCCCATAGCAATTCCTACGCATTATCTGATGCACTGTTTCCCATAGTTTCTACTGTGTTATGAGGTTTGTTGGAACTTAAATTATGGATGAAGACAAATCAAAATAAGGATGATATCAAATCCCCTCCGTTTACTAAAATTTTATTTTTACCTGAATAACAAAGGCATCAACCCCCAAACTATTAATGAAAGGAGAATAGATCCGGAGCAATTTAAACCAAAGTGACAAAGAGGCCACCCTTTTGATTCTGAAAGACTATCATGACACAAATGAAGACATCTTGTCATGCACCTTTTACTGAGATTCTAGGAGTTTCCAATTGTCAGTCCAAAGATTAGCGTCCCATGTGCAACAAGCTCTATCAGCCTACTTTTATCTTAACATTAAGATACATAATTTATTGTTTAAATTTTAATTTTGAAATTAGTTTTATTTAAGGTAAGCCGACCTGATGATGGACATACCAAAAGCTAAAAGAGAAACAAAAATATAAACAAAATTAAGCTTTTGGTGAGCGTAACAAAACAAAACTGAATAGAAACACACCAATTGGGACCATCTAGTACTAAAAAAATAGAAACACACCAACCAGGTGGGGAAACAGCTAATTGCTAAAAAACCATGGCGGAGGGGAGGGGGTCCAGAGGGTGGGTTGGTACCTAAACCTACGCGTTGTCTGACTCTGACTACTGCAGAAAGCGAGAGGCGTTGGGGAATCCATATAGTGAGGTGAGAGATGGGCAAAAACAGGGTCTGTTGAGTCAAGTTGGGCTGTGCAGAGGGCCTCATAATAATAACATGGTGGTGCCTAGCAGTCATGCAGTGTTTATGGCGATAGTTCAGTCTTTTTTGGCTTGTTTAGGGTAATCTGATCATTTAGGACAATCAAATAGGTATTTTCAAAAATGCTTTTACATCTTCATTGGCCTTTTTGTATATCCCTGTGATTTTAGTCTTAGCGATGTGGGGGAATTCTGCGGAAGCTGTCCTTGGGTAAACCTTGTGCCAGCACAGTGACAGCTTGTATATTGGCGTCCATGAGCTTAATATTTTCAGTGGAGGATGCTGTTGTAACGACCAGCTGATGGTCACTACAGAAAGGTAAGGCATTTGTTTTAGGGATATACCACCTGTGGTTAGATTTAGTATCAAATTCATAGTCTAAAAATTAACTAAAGTAATTTCTTTGTGGGAGGATGTAATTATTTCATCCAATTTTTAATCTCGTCCAATAGTTGCCTAGGATTTAGGCTAAATGGAATGCGGTCATGGAATGTAAATTGGGTATGAAGTGAATTGGATCACACTTGGGTGGGTACAGTAGTCCAAGTCTGATTCTGATTGGCTGGTGCAACTTTGAGTGGCTGAGGGAGGCTGGGGTTATGGGTGGGGACAGATACTTTGCGCTGGCCCATTATTTGAGTGAGTTGGGGTGGAGGGGGCAGTAATATCCCCATTTACAATCAGCCATCATGGCCACAGAGGTGGGAGTGTGTAACGATTGACAATCATATATGAATCTCATAAGGTTGGGAGTTATGAGATTCATGCATGTCAATGGTTGCAATTCCATTATTCTGAGTAGGTTTTTCCTAATCATATCAATAATGTGATGTTTAAATAAATCGCTTATTTAATTGGTTGTCTGTCTTGAAAATCCCCCATATGCCGATAAGTTGCCAGGATGCCTGTTGATTTTTGGGCTTTGTTCTGATGGCTGGTTGTTCGTCAGGTGTGAATTGCAGTTTCGTGCATCTATTGTGTGAGGACAATAGACAGGATGGTGATTAGAATCTAAACTATAGTTTCTTGGTAGTACTCAAATTGTATATCCTATCATTTCACTTGGATGATGGCATGCCGCCCTGATCCTACTGATCCCAAGTGAAAATTGACTAATACAAAATGAAGTGCTAAATGCAAAGCGTTAACAAGCTAAATTATAAACTTAATCCAATAGTTGAATGAATTTTATCAGTGTCAACTTAAGGGTTATTTATAGGGCTCAATGTTCACCACATCTTACCCATGACATCTTATTTTCAGTGGCACTTGGCCACGTAAAAAGTTTGTAAGAATTTCTACATATACTTTGAATCAGAGCATCATGCTCAGCCTCAAAATTGGTGTAAACATCGTCATTATTCTTGAGATGGCGTCTTGTATGCATCTTCAAAATAGCTGAACTGATTCACTTTCATGTGCAATTGGCAGCACATATCAAGGTGATTCATATCACTAATTAGTAATTAATTTGATCAAAAACTCGACTGACAATAAAAACTAATTTTGACATAGACCAACAAAGCCCATGTGCCCGAGTCACTAAGTCAAAACTTAATATAAGTCTGACCTAACCATCAAAGCCCTCAAGCCCATGTCATCATAGTCAAATAATATTAAGTGAAATTGCTAGGCTGCAGATCCTAAGCTTTGCATAAGCTTAGAATATACCTGGTCCATAATTGCTGATATCTGATATGATCCATAATAAGTTTAAACATGCTAACCTTATTATGTCCCTATCAAAATCTGATAATTAGGTCCAGTCAATTACTCAACAATGCCATCAATTTTGGAGGCTTTTGCGCCCCTCATTACACACAATTTATTTAGCCTTTTTTAGGTATTATTTCAAAGCAAGGTCAGCCTCAATGGACCTCACTTTGGAATACTATCTAAACTCTGAGTTGATCCCAATAAAGGCCGCTATTCACTAGACTTGGTTTATTTAATATTATTTTTTAATTGTAAACTTTTCTCTTTCGTTGCAATCACTTTTGCAACTTATTCAATTCAAGTCTAAATTTAGTTTGATAATCTCACAGAGGAGATTAGTCTGCGCCCATGTCAGGGAGCAGTTGGGCAAGTAAGGTAAGAGGCACAGGTGGTAGACCCGCGACTTTTAACGTTTGAAATGCACCAGAGAAACTGGCTGGATTAGATAAAAATAAAAAACTGGCAGTTACTATTTCCCAAAAAAACTCGCTTGGCAGGTGCGATGTAACCAGTACATCAACACGCTGCAATCTCAACAACTCTCGTCAGTGGAATATAAAGTTCAGTTGTTCCTGGATATTCAACAAACAGCATTGTGGGAAAAATTTTGTGGGGATGTGCAGACTCATTTCCTGACCACAATATATGTCGCACCTCACTCCATGTCACACGTTTGGATGAATCTCAGTTTTGAAAACAAGGAGGCAGCAGACAAAGCTGCTGTGGTGCGCGTAGTGATTGACCTCCCCGAAGGGCAGCATGTCATCAAAACCAAGCGCACCAGATAGACAAATGCAACCAAATTTTCCTCACATTCGACTTTTTGCCCACTACAGTCAAGCGTGCCAATCTGGAGCAGCATCTGAAAGCTGGTCTCACCGTATACAGTGAAATACAATCCTTTGAGATGCAATGCTTTACACTGATGCCACACCTGTGCACCAGCAAAGCCTTTGCAGTTCTGACCCCAACTAAGAAGATCGTGAAGTACCTAACCCAGATCCTGCACTCCACTTTGATATAAAATTGAAGGACATACCACCCACCTTTCCAAGTAACCGTAGACAGTGCACCCCCCATCTGCACCCACTGCGACATGTTTGGCCATAAGGCACACGCATGCCCCAGCAAGGAGGGCACCACATTCCAAGAGCACCCCTCGGTGGTCATAAACAACGGGGAGGCTCACTATGAACCAACCACCAGTATCAAAGAGGCCTTCCCGTGGGGAGCACAAGGCTGCTACTTTATTAGTAAAGCCTGTCTCCCCTCAAGAGCGAAAGAAGGCCAAACAGGCCCGCAGGGCTTCGGCCAAGGAAGTGGCTAAGGTCGCCTCTGCTATCCCACACTCCCAACGCCAGGAGGACATTGAAACTTTTTGTGGTGGAAGCATCTTGGGAATCCCTCAACCAATCAGATTGAGATGCCCAAGCTGATTGGGCCACCCAATCTGAAGATCCAATGGGTGACTCAATCTCACCTGACCTTTGCAACCAAGACCCAATTGGAACCAATTTGGTCTCTAACCTACCTGAAAAATTTTTTTGACCCAAACGTTGGTGCATCAAACTCGTCTGCACTGCAAAAAATTCGTTCAACAGTGGGTGTCAGACATTCACTTTCTCAACCTAGGAGAAAGGATGTTGGAGGTATGAGTGCTTCTGAATCTGCTACCATGATTGGCCCATCACCTGCCCAAACTTCAAATAATATTGTGTTTATTAACGATTTGAGTACCAAGGGCGAAAAGACCCTAGTGGATTCTCGGTGGAATCATGACTATTGGAGAAATAAGGAATATAATCAAAATCAGCCTAATAAGGTAAAAACTTATAATAAGATTATTCTGACTTCTCAGCCGAATCTGAGATGTTCAGTATCGCATGGAGTCAAACCTCTGTGAGGTGAAAAGACTTTACCTGTCAATGATTGGGTGCAAATGAACAAATCATTACCACTCAGATCTGAACCCTCTTAAGTTGCAATGATCCTCTTTGACAATGATAGGGTAAAGATTAACCAATCATTACCAAATGAGTCAGCCCACCACCGAGGTGAAAAGATTTTGCTCAATGGTGATTGGATAAAATAATTTAAATCATTACCACACGGGTTGGTTTTGCCTCAAAAAATTTTATCTTCGATTTGATAGGCCAAAAGCCTATATTCCCTAATTTAGACAACTGAGCTTTGCATTCTTTTGCCTTGAATATCAATGGTCTTGTAGATCAAACTAGTTTAAATAGGAAAAGCTAGTATTGACAAAGGGACCTTTTCTGGTTTTGCCCTGCCTGTTTAATAAAAAACATAAAAAAACCATAATAAGTATTATTTTATACTTTTAATAAAAAGTAAAATATCTCATTCTAAAATATTATTTGTGGCATCCATTGGTGGATTTCACAAATTGGTGCTCACTACAGGGGTCGATCCCCCTGAATACTTCGATAAAGTATTAAAAAAGTAATGGAGGCTGCAAACGTGAGCAGCACTCTTGGATTTCAACTAGTTGCTCTCAAGAAGCAACTAGCCAGTTTTTTCTCTTGTCTTAAAAGGTTAGAACAACAGTATACTGAACCATTGGGAGTGAGGCCACCTAAGCCTATCCTCTCTACAACATCTGCAGCTTCAGCGCAACATAAAGTAGAAATCCCTACTGAGGATTCTTTTTCCACTCAGCCAACAAGTATATCCCCCATTACATTTACAACCTTGCCCATGGTTGAGAATATCTTGGGGGCTGACTCTGAGGGGGTTACGATGATGCTGGGTACTACTTATTGGGAGCTCCTGCAGAAGTGGAGGTCCCTGAACGCCGTTGGGGCCATCTTAGCCCAAATAGATGAAAAAGGGGTAGATCATCCTGTCTCATATTTTAGCAATATGCTATCAAAGGCAGAACGCAATTATAGTGTTACCAAGAAGGAATGTCTCGCCGTTCTACTCGCAGTGAAGCATTACCGCCCTTTCTTGTATGGGACCTTTTTCACTGTGATAATGGACCACGCATCTTGAAAAATGGTTGAAAAATATGAAGGACCCTATGGGGCGCTTAGCTCGATGGGCTCTAAAGCTACAGCATTATGATATGAAGATTGAACACCGCACTGGAACCCACCACATGAATGTTGATGGGTTAACTCAGTTGCCCATCCTCCACCTATATAATAGTTAGCAGAGCAGCTGTATGATCTTCTAATGACCCCAAACGACTGGGAAGATGAGGATGAGCCTGTACAAAGGATGTTGGCCCAGCACTCCTGTAACACTAAAGTGGATAGCGGGAAGTTGTGCAAGCAAGTGGGGACAAAGTGGCTGCCTTACCTATGACCCTCAGAACGTGTACCTGTCATCCTGGAAGCTCATTCAACTTTAGGCCATGGAGGAGCAAAGAAAACCTATGAGTGGATTAAGGATCGGTACTTCTGGGAAGGAATCATGGAAGCTATCATTGAAGTCTTGGATGCTTGCCTTACATGTAAGAAGCAGTCTCAATTCAAGACTAGATATCAATATCAGCTGACTGCCCCACAACAGCCATTTCATACAATAAGCTTGGACATAGTAGGGCCGCTTCCTCAAAACACAGGTGTAAACAGGTATAATTTTGGTAGGCATTGACCACTTTACAAAGTGGGTTGAAGCTGTGGCGTTGCTAGCCCAAACTGCTAAGGCCACTGCAACCTTTCTTCATCAAGTTATCTTCACTCGACATGGGTGCCCTCAAGTACTACTCTGCAACAACAGGAAAAATTTCACCTCCAGTGTAGTAAAATCCTGGCTACTTCCATGGGAGCCCAGCAAGTGTTCTCCGCTCCATATAACCCATCAACCAATGAAACAGTTAAGCGAGCAAATGGTACCCTGGTTTCTATTTTATGGAAAATGGCACCGTCTGATCCCCTTCATTGGGATCATTATCTCCCAAGCGCTTATGGCTTACAGAATTAGCTATCATCAAATTCTGAAAATGTCCCCTTTCCGAGTATTATATGGCAGGGAACTGGGCATACCTGCTCTGTTAGCTAAGGATTTCTTCTTTAGAGGAGAGGAACCTGAGAAAGCCATGCAAAGGTTAGCTAACGCATCATTCAACTTCAATTGGAAGCTATGATTAACCTAGCCAAAACGGTCACTAAAGAAGGCCAAGCTGCCAATGAGCTCCGAGCTACCCTACCCTCTTTCCAAGTATTTGATAAGGTTTTATATTATCACAATTTCTTAACTCCTTGAAGTGGCAAACTCGGATCAATCTGGGAGGGGCCATTTACCATCACATATAAGAGAGGAAATGAGTATTCCATAAAGTCTCTGGCCACTGGAATTATCATAAACTGGGTACATGGCCGCTTCCTATGACCCTACACCCCTCCCAACATTCTTGAGGGGGCAATGTCGGACATTCACTTTCTCAACCTAGGAGAAAAAATGTTGGAGGTATGAGTGCTTCTGATTTGCTACCATGATTGGCCCATCACCTGCCCAAACTTTGAATAATATTGTGATTATTAATGATATGAGTACCAAGGGCAAAAAGACCCTAGTGGATTCTCAGTGGAATCCTGACTATTGGAGAAATAAGGAATATAATCAAAATCGGCCTAATAAGGTAAAAACTAATAATAGGATTATTCTGACTTCTCGGCTGAATCTGAGATGTTCAGTATCACATGGATCCAAACCTCTGCGAGGTGAAAAGATTTTACCTGTCAATGATTGGGTGCAAATGAACAAATCATTACCACTCAGATCTGAACCCTCCCAAGGTGCAATGATCCTACTTGACGATGATAGGGTAAAGATTAACCAATCATTACCACATGAGTCAGCCCACCGCCAAGGTGAAAAGATTTTGCTCAATGGTAATTGGATAAAATACATCAAATCGTTACCACACGGGTTGGTTTTTCCTCAAAAAAATTTTATCTTCGATCTGATAGGCTGAAAGCCTATATTCCCTAATTAGATAACAGAGCTTTGCATTCTTTTGCCTTGAATATCAATGGTCTCAAAAATTGAACTAGTTTAAATAGGAAAAGTTAGTATTGACAAAGGGACCTTTTCTGGTTTTGCCCTGCCTGTTTAATAAAAAACATAAAAAAACATAGTAAAGACTATTTTATAATTTTAATAAACAAAAAATCTCGTTCTAAAATATTATTTGTGGCATCCATTGGCGGATTTCACAGTGGGGAAACCAAAAGTGAAGGCAAAAGCCAACTTGAACCTGTCTACTAAAATTAAAAAGTTTTTAGATAGCGTTGCTGCAAACACCCGCGCCGCCATGAAGGCCCGTAGGGATCCAGAGGAGGCTGGTGGGCCCAGGTGCTCTCCCCCTCACACCTAAGGTGCAATGGGGGAAGCCTTCACTTTAAGGATGTTGAATATTGCCAGACTCAAGGCCTCGCCATCCTAGGCTAGGAAACTGAGTTTTTTTACAAAAAAAATTTACCCATGGACATCCTGGCCATCCAGGAGTCCCACTGTTCATGAGGTTCTGAGGATGCTTGGAAAACCATGCTTCTCCCTTCCCTATCCTTCTGGTCTGAGCACTGTGGGGTGCTTGTTTAAAAACAATTTTTTTAAATTTTCATCATCTTAATCCTTCCTTGATTGCTGAGTCCTCGTTGTCACATTTTTGTGGGCTGACGTGGTGCACGCTATTGTCAACATTTGTGCCCCAACCTGTGCACGAGAGCATCAGAAATTATTCTTGTTGGTCAAATCCCTTCCATTACCCCCTGACCCTTTCATAGTTGGTGACATGAACTGCTGGTTAAACACATCCACGGACTGTTAACCTTCCTCATACCACGCCCCCCATGGTCATGTAGAACTTCACAACCTAAAGGCCACCCTTGGGTTGTTAGACGCACTGCCACAGCAAGCTCCGCTACTTGAAAACATGATGCGCCCCCACATCCACAACAGCCAATTAAGTTCCATGTCCCACATCAACCCTATCCTCACGCCAGTGAAATTTCAATCCCATATTTCCCACTTCCACACATCAAAAATCGATTTCTCTGACCACCGGCTGGTCTTGATAACCTACCACTTACCCATCACAGTGGCTAGGGCTCCGCATTGGTGCTAACTCCGCCCACCCAAACTCACATCGCCAGGATTTTCCACATGGGTGGAATCAGTGACTTCGGTATAAGAGTTTATAACACCATTTTGCACAGACGCAATTTCCACATGGTCAGCCTTCAAAGCGGATACCATCCGCCATGCTTGCCATTTCTCCTCCCGGTGCTCATGAGCTACATTGGCCATCATCTCGCGCGCTCTGGCAGAGTTGGCACACCTGGAGTCCAACATTCCAGCCACGGGCTACAGCCCTGCTTGGGGCCAGAAGTGGGCAGAAGCAGCTGCCTACATCAACGCACTTGAAAGGCAACACAAACATCAGGTTTGTGTTCAGTACAGGTTAAACACATTACAGAGATTGGCACATGCTCCACTTATTTTTTAAAAAAAAATTGCACCACGCTAGAGCGTGGCCTGCACACAGGTGCAGAGGTTGGACGATTCTGTCACAGATACGCCAGCTGAAGTGGCGATCAAAATACAAAAGTAATACTCTGAGCAGAGTAATGAATCTGAGTTGTATCAGCTGATCCTATTCAAAAATGGCGAAATTTATTGATAACACTCAAAACGGATAATACCCAGTTAATGAATTTGATTACTGTATGAGTTCTATTTGCAGTACATCAAATTTATATCCCCACTGCTGCTTGCCTCCCCTATATCCCCACTGCTGCTTGCTCTCCTGGATACCAGAGCCTTCTGGATACAGGAGGTCACCAGAGGTCAAGAGGCCTTCACCATCACACTCTTCAAGAAAGGGGATAAGCTAGACCTAGCCAACTGGTTCCCCATTTCTCTAACTAATATGGATACAAAATTTTTAACTAAAATCATGGCTAAACGTTTAGGGACTGTAGCATCTGCCACCATCTCCCCAGAACAATTCGGTTTCATCCCCAGAAGGTCGATTTGGGATAACGTGCACTCTGTGGCTAACGCAAGCCAGTCCACAGCCTCTGGGGCACTAGTACTCTTGGATCAACAGAAGGCATATGATAGAGTAAACTGGGAATACCTCAGGGCCTGCCTCCACCACTTCCGCCTACCCCTCGCTTCATCAGCTAGGCGATGATGCTTACAGAATCTGCAACAATGGCAGTGCGTGGCCCTGGCTTCCTCATGGAAGTAGTCCGCCCTCAAAGGGGCCTACGCCAAGGGGACCCCCTTAGTCCACTCTTATATAACTTCAGCCTTGACCCACTACTTCGAAACGTGAATGCCCGCCTCACTGGGGTCCATGCACCAGGCCAAGCCCCAGTTAAGATGATGGCGTTTGCAGATAATTGTGTTGTTGGGGTGTCTAATAACAAAGATGCACGCGCTCGAAGCCCTCATCCAGGAATATTCCCGGGTAAGCAACGTGGCACTGAACGCCTCCAAAACTGGAATTATCCTCCTTGGTCAGTATCAAACCTGCTGGGCCCCAGCGACTAGTGCCCAGCCCAGCACATCTACTCGAACATGTGCTCGCCTTCCCTGCTCACCCCACACCGCCCCACTTGTGCTCCCCTTCGCGCCACGCCCTACTATAGGGCCTGTCCGCCATCTTAGCGTGTGGATGGAGGCAGGCGGGTATGCCTCAGCAGTAATGGAAAAGTCATATTCTATACAACGTGACGAAGCGCATTGCCTCCCTCAGAGCCCACCCTACTTCCCTTACTGGCAGGGTTGTTTTAGCCAACTCTATGCTCCTCTCCAAAGTCTAGTTTGGAGCCTACGCCATCGCCTTCTCCTCGGGTTTTTTCAAATCTATTTATGCCCTTCTACAAGGGTGGCTCTGGTCAGGCCGCCCACCGCCAGTGCGGCTTGAGGTCATGTTTGGCCCTCATCATCATGGTGGCATGGGCCTGCTCGACCTTAAAGCCCATGCTGCCAAGATCCTGGGCACCTGGATTGTGGCCATCACCACCCCTATGCTCCCCTCCCAACACTGGTCCCATGCGGCCGCTCCAACCTCTTTTACGCCCTGGGCCTTACCAATCCGTCGAACCCTTACTCCTTGATAAAATATCTAGCTTTCCACCCATTGACCACAGGTCCTCACGGTACTAAACCCCACTTCAAACGAATCCTCCTCTCCATGCAGAGCGCTGAGTGGAGATTCCGTATCTGTGGACACACAGCCCAGAGAGGCCTCCCCTCTCCTTGATTCAAACAGGAGGTACAGGTGCTACCCATTCAAGATGGCTTGATCCCCCCATGGCCCCATGTCCTATCCAGGGTGGACTACCTGGACATGATGGACATCCCATATTCCCTTGAGACCCAGAAGACTATTTGGACATATGCACACCACCCTCTGCTGCAGCCTCATATCCGTTCCCATGTGTGGCGCTGCCTGAGGCAGGTGTACCATACAGCTGAGCGCTCTAATGCTTTACACTCATCCTGCATTGTGTGTGGCCAGTATGGCACGCTGTTCCACCACCTGGAGAAGTGCCCTACCTCTAAAGCGATATGGCGTGAGGTGCAACGTCTGCTTTGCCATGATCAGACATATCCTTTCAGTCTGTCTAGGGATATGTTTGCTTTATCTATGGTCTCCCATCTCCCACCATCCCTCCATGCTCTGGTGGTCGCAATCGCCATGTGGACTATCCACACTATTGTTTTGAATGCCATCACAGGCTCCACCCCCACCCTCCCAGAAGCTGTCCACAGATTCCAGTCCCATTTGGTGGACCAATTTCAAGCATGGATGTTTGGGTACCTCCCACCCCGTCACCGTCAGCTGGTCTCCTCCTGGTTCCCAGTTTGGTTCATTAATTCGGACCCTTTCCTCCACATGTGTTCAATTGTGGTTACGGCCCCTTTACACGTTCCCTCCTCCTCCCCATAGTGGCGTTCCCGCTGGCAACAAGAGATAGCATCGCTTCTCTGTGGTGCCTTCCCTGTTACTAAGTTTCATTTTCTTTCGTGTTTACATTTGGAAGTGTCCATCATCTGGTCGGCCTTCCCCACAATAAATTTAAATTTAAATATAATTTTTAATTGTATTTATTTAAAGCAGGGTTGGGGGTGCGGATGGTGAGGCAACAGGAGGAATGGAAGGGGGTGGACATGCTGGGATCCTTTTGAGAATTGCATTACCCTAGAAAGTAAGGGGATGGTGCCAGAATGGCTCAAGGTGACAGAGGCCAGTTGACCACACCTCAGCCCAGTGACCCTAAGGCAACAGATACCATGTTGTTGCACCTCAGCCCGGAGGCCCAAGGTGACAGAGGCCAGTGCACTGCACCTTGGCCTGGTGTTCCCAGTAAGGCCCTCCATCTGGATAGGACCATTCAGGGTTGGTACAGTTATTGCCCTTACTCTCAGAGGAGTAGGGTCTGGGTTTATGGCCAGTGGCAGGCTGGGCCTTGGGAGCCCCATTCGTTACAGAGTGGAGGTAGTTTCAGTTTTATTGGGCAGGTTTTCTTGGTATAATCAAGGGAAAACAGATGGGACAAACTTGTTGACCGTTGTTTACCATAACCCAGAAGCAGTGATCAGGTGCTGCTACCAGGTGAGCTATGGAGGGATTTGTTGGGCGAGATAATTTTTTGTTTTTTACTTTTTAATTTTCAACTAAGCTATCTAGATTAGATTTTGTTAAGGTTAATCGCAAGTCTTGGTCATCCCAGTGGTTTTGAACCCTTTGTTGTACTTTATTGAAGATAACCAAGTCTTCCTCCAAGAAGCTTTAAAGCAATTTCCTTTACTAGATCTTGCTATTTATAGTGCCAGCAAGGTTTAATGAAGATGTTGAAATTCGTGTATTACATGTTGAACACCCCCAATAAACCTTGTAATTTTCAGGTTATGCTGGGCACTCTCAATATAGTTTGATTAGAATCAGTGTTTCTGCTGAAACTTCTTCTATAATGCTTTCTGAAAAAACCATCTATTCTTTGGACCTGTATGCAAACTGATAGATTTTCATGTAAGTGGAACTTCATAAAAGAAGTATGCTGAAATGATACACTTGCTTCTATATTCTTACTTTTAGCCATAGTACTAATTCAGTGTTGGTGCTCACAGATGAGTACGTTTAGGAAGGCTGAAATTTATGCCCACTACGCCCCCATACAGGGCTGTGTCTGATCAATTGGACATTGCTCTATAGGTGATCTAACACAGCCAAAATGCATCTATAAATGGCTGATTCTGATCTGTGTTTACAAGATGGTAGATGATGGGTGATTTTAACTAGATTAATAATGAAGTTTGACCAAGTTTAAAGTATCTGTGCGGAGTGGAGTAATGATCTCCTGACAGTAGACTCATTAAAATTTAGCTGGTGAGTTCCAGAACTAAATATGTGCCTGGATGGTTTTTCCCCCAAGTGGTAATCCTTGATGATATACATGGTAAGGATAATGTCACTGAGACTAATTTATGGTCTAAGAAGGTGATTTTTGTAGTTAAATTTGTCTATTTGTGTGCAGTAGTTTGTTGGTGCTAGTATAAAGTCAATTATTATCATTAATATCAGTTTTACTTTGCGCATATGGGGTGAGTCATGTTCAACAGGGAGTGCTGCACTAAAGAGAATATCAAACAGGTCAAAGAATGGCTTAAGGATCAGAAATCAATATGTCCTTGTGGGTTCCTAATTGTTGCAAGCCAACGATACATCAATGGGTCAGTCCAGCAGTTTTATGTCACCATCCACAAAGGTATTGAGGGGAGGGGAAGCAGCAAGATGTAACCAAAATATACCTCCTTCACTCAATCACATTATTTGGTGTGTAAACAAAGGCCATAAAGAGTATTTTGGTGTAACAGGAGAAGGTTGCTATGAGCACTCATCCATTTGTATACTTTGAGAATTTGTAATCTTTATAATTTTTCATGTATGACCACCCACAGTGGCATGTCCAGATTGATTGTGTTGGTAGGATTTTGTTAACCAAAACTCCTCCTTACACTGTTTACGGTGGGATTTTGGGTTGATCAAGATGTATAGTGAGGGGTTCACAAGAAATACATTTTTCCAGCTTAGGACATTGAGGCTCTAATTTATGCGATATATAAGAGCCCCTTTTTTACTGGGACGCCTGGTGCACCTCAGGAGCAATTGGGAGGGCCCACTGGCCCCAATCCATTGCTTCCCTGTAGTACTGACTGCGAGTTGTGGGGCCAAATTAACCATGGTTTGTTCAAGTGCCTCCTGTGCCTTGTTTTTGTCCCAATTCACTTTCTGTGCAATATGCACCAAGTTGACTTTGTGTGTTTAGTCTGGATTTATTGGGTTAGCCGCAAGAGGTGTGGTTCCAGTGCGCATAGGCTTGAATAGAGTCTATTTGGAATTTTGGGAATGGTCTAGAGCATATAAATTATCCATTATCTCTTCCATATATGTAATTTCATGCGCCTGTTGATTTAAAAAATTTAAATTCTTTATTTCTTACATTCTTACTGGATTTTTGGGGTGATAGAGGTATTTTTCAATGTCTATGCCTTTGCTGTAGCTCATTTTCAGGCCCTTTGTGCTAATCTGTGAATTTTAAGAAAATAATTTGATCAAAAAATAATCTTTTGTCCATCCTCCTCAAACAGGAACGCTTAATTGTGTTCACAACTTTTGAAAATTCTCATTTTCTTCCTCATTGGTTTGTCATAATACTGGTGCCATTAATCCTTCTTTTACTGGGCATGCATGGATTTTATGTCTTAGTGCACTGCATTGGTTACATATTGGCGGTTCAATTTCCTGTGTGACTCAGAAAATTTATTTAGATGCCCCCATCCATAGGTGTAAGATGACAGTTTGAGGGTTTTTGGTGGGATCTTCAAGAACCTCCTGGAGTGAATTAATAACCAATATTGCTTTTTTTATGCACAGGGTGGGAATTGTGTGGATGCGCTGTATTTCAAATTGTAATCTCTCTATAGCTGTCTAGCCTTTTATGGAGCTCTTCCACTGTAATTCATGAGGTAAGTCGTGTGTGCCTCAAAGGATATGAACAAAGTTGTAGCTTTGTTCCAATAGGTGCATACTTTACAAAAAAATTGACCTTCAGGAAGGTCAATTGCTACACAGGTTTTTGCTACTTTATCATTATCTTCCTTTGTTTTAAGAAAATATTGATTCATCTGTTATGAATTGTGTGGGTAGTAACATAAAAGTATGTGGGGACATAGTTGCTAACCCTCGCCCACTTTCTCCCACATAGATATATACTACGCTCAGGTACAGGCGGAGACCATGTTCCGCTTGGTTTAAGGTTTGTGAGTATTGAATCTCTAGCTATGCGTTTCGTTTAGTTGTAATGTTTACAAAGCCAGACAATGGTAGTGCTGGAGTTTCAAAATGCCATATTCCATGCCCTCCTCCTGGACGCTTATAGCTTAGACAAGATATCAAAAGGCCATCACCTTTCAAAGCTCTTGTCCAGGTATATTTGACTCAATTGTTATCATTCATACTTGTGTTATTATCAAATTTGCCGCTTTGATTAATTTGTCATTTCCAAAGTGATGATAATGGGAAATTAAGGCTTTTAGTATAAATGTGGAATCCGCTGATGGATGCCACAAATATTTTGTTTAAAGTCAGAAATTTACTTTATAAATAAAAGTAATGAATAATACTTTGTTAAAGTTTTTTATGTTTTTTATTGTTTAAGCAGGGCCAAACCAAGAAAGGTCCTTTTCTTAATACTAGTATTTCATATTTAAACTAGTTCAAATTTTGAGACCGG